>JAKGSA010000120.1:172993-201401 GCA_033558755.1 Philaethria dido
TTTCAGTTGAAGGAAATATTTAATAAACATAAACATTAAGTACTTTGATCCACCACAAAGCACCCAACTTACATAGGAAGAAATTAAATAACCTCAATTTATATGAGTGATAGGCGATGAAGTGATATTTATAGTACAAAATTGCAACACTTGCCTTATGGTTTCAGTCATCGTTTTATGTTCTCACCATATCAACATCAAAAGCTAAACGCTGGTGGTAATAAAAGCAACATTTTTAAACCAAAATGATGGAGCCGAACGGAGCGGACGGCTATTTGAGCATTCGAAAGGAAGCATCACATCAAAGTCTGTAAACAGTTGACCGAGTGCAGTAACAATTAATTGATGTAACTATAGGTCGGTGACCCCTTCTATTCCTGGTTGTGACTTGTGATCATAGATTAGATAGAATAAAGATGGTTTTGGTTGAAGTTAATGTCTAGATTTTAGGTTTTAGCTTTTATGGTCTATTGGGAACGAAGGAATTTGTTTTGGCTTGTTATTGTATTAACCTGTTAAATTATAGAGGGCATTGAGTGCGATGGTTCGAGGTTCGAATTTTGTATTGGAAAGTATTTTGTAAGTAATTTTTGTTTTTCGATTTTCATAAGTAATGTAACCTTGTTTGTTTATAAGCGTGTGTAGATAAATAATTGTAAGTAATACCAAAAATTATAGTAAGGTGAATTTAAACAGCTAATATTGGTGAATATATCGACATATTTCATTATTAATTTCACAAAGAGAGAGAGAGTCGAATACAGCCTTATCCTTTATTAAGATCATAACTAAATACTGTTCTTCAATTACAGTATAAAGTATGAATGGTCTATAATTTTTCCTTTGATGTTCGTTTTATTCTATGACGGTGCGTACAGTTGCAGTGACGAGGGAATGATAGCTGGTGCCCTTGCGTTTTCGAGTTTCAGCTTTTCTAATTTTATACTAACGAATGATTCATAGGACTTCTCAATTATGAGATGTATGAATTGATTTAGAAATATATGCTTTATGCGTAATAAGTTTGACATTTTGGTAAAACTTCTAACTCCTTTTAAAAGAAGAAAATAAATTTTCGAATTGTATAGTTTTGAGTTAATTGAAAGTCTTAGATATGAATTAAGATATGAGAATTAAGTTAAATTCGCATATTTTGCTTGGAAGAGAAAATGAAGGTACTTATCATCAAGTTTTACTTGTATATACTGCAAAAATACAAGAATTGCAATCAAAAATGTATTCTGTAAAAAAGTGTTGTATCAATTATATTTAATTATACTATGTAAGATATGTATCTTAACATTATCTCTATAGTATTATAATCTTTTACTGAAAATAATTAAAAATAAAAAAAGAAATAATAATATTGACGAAGTAAACACTACTTGATAGACAAAAAACAAAAAACAAAAAACATGCAGTTTCGATTATTTATGACATAATAATAATGTTGACAGTGGCATATGGTGAAACTGTTCTGAGGCATGAGACGTGTGTCAGCGAAGTTTGTTCCGAAATTGCTCATCATTCATCTTTGCTGGTGAGAGATTTTTTGGCCAAAAACAACACCACAATCATGCCTCAGCCACCATATTCACCGGATTTGGCCATGTGACTTTTTCTTGTTCCCAAAACTAAAGAGACCTATGAAAGGACGGAGATTTGCAACGATTGAAGAGATAAAGACTGCATCGCTGGAAGAGCTCAAGGCTATACCGAAAAGTGCTTATGAGAAGTGCTTTGATGATTGGAAAAACCGTTGGCATAAGTGTATTGTATCTGAGGGGGATTACTTTGAAGGGGACAACATAAATATTGATAAATAAATAAATATTTTTTCTTAAAAATACAAAGTCACCTTACTTTTTGAACACACCTCGTATTGTTAGCAAAGGATTTCAAATGAACAGATACTTCTGAATAAAATATGTTTAAAAGGCAGGTTAATTGGTTTTCTTTTTACTTCAATATTACAGGCAATACGAAATAAGCACTTTAAAATGAATTTTAAGGGAATTGGTATCGGAAGTGGATGGGTAGACCCGAAGCTCAGCACTTTAGCACAACCGACGTACCTCTACAACATGGTCTGTATTCAATAATACAATTTTATAAAATTAATTTAGCTCATAGCTACAAAAGCTCACATTTCAAATGCGCCAATTAATTAACTTCTTTTTATTTCAAATGAGTCGCCAAGTCAACCTTGACTTTCCCATATGAAAAAAATGACCTCGGTTAAGTAATTAATATGGGTATCTTGAAAAATACAAACAATTAAAGTGACAGAGAGGATAAAATATTGTATATATTTGAATAATATATTTAAAACTATATATATACTACCGTTTTCATTTTAACATAAAGAATTAATTATTGTGTGTTATTATAGGGAGCCATTGATCTACCAACTTACACAAAAACCATGAAAATTGCTAAAAAGACAAGATATTTGATAGATATTAAAGATTATGCCACTGCAAGTAAACTACATGATACAATATTTTATATTTTGAATAAAGAATCTGGCATGACCATAAATTTTAATAATATAAATCAAATGGTCACTGATCAATACTATAGCGAGTTGACTTATAAAGTAAATATGTACGTGAAACCAACGTTGTCTTTTATAAAACCAAGTTTCGCGTGGACCTGTTTATCAGATGACGTTTTTAACAATTTGAACAGCAGTTTTTTAATACCCTCTACTATGTTCTGTAAGTCGTACATTTTTAAAATATACAAAGTACCAAACTCTTTGCATCATTACATATCAATTAAATGTTATATTAATTGCTATCATGTTATGAGCTTAACTAGTCTTATCATTTTATAATAATTGATTTGAAAATAAATGTTATATAAAATTATTTCGACGAAAGATTAAAAAGCTATATTTTTTTAGTAGAATCACTGCTAAACCAGACTCAGATAAAAATTGCAGTTTACAACGGAAATTTAGATGTAGTGACTCCTCTTGCTGGTAAGCTAATAATGATTATTTAATATTTTAGAACTTAATTTATGCCTATCGTTCTTTCGTTCACAATTTGCGGGGCACGCACTTTTATTTGCCTTTGTAGTAAACGTTAAAATACAGACAATGTATCTTAAGAGTAAGATTCCAACATTGCAAATTATTAATTCAAATCAAAGAATTAAATATGTGCTTTCCTACATACGATTCGACCCCACAACTACAGTAGGTGCTCGAATCTATTCGACGCACATCCCAACTGCGCTAATATAAGTCGTGCTTTAGAATCATTTACATATAAATATCTTTTAGATTAGAACGTAATTGATTATGACAGCATAATATATAAATATGTATTTAAATAATGGAGGGACTAACGATTCTAATAAAAATATCCATACAAAATATCTAAGCTATTTGTAAAAATTGATATCCATTATTTAATTTTATATCTCAACATTTACACAATTCTTTACGAATTTCATCACTCAATCAATGGATAGAATTATCATCATGCACTTTCATTTCCTTTTTAGGCGCTACGAATTGGGTACACGCACTTAAATGGCATGGATCGGAAGAGTTCATGAACGCCCAACGAATACTCATACGAGGTCATAGGAATGGGTTTTACAAAACAGCTAAGCAGTTAAGTTATTGGGCGGTGTTCGGTTCAGGACATTGGGTTTGTATAAATTGTTATTTTTATGTACAATTATTCCAATAGGTATTCTAATATTTACCATTAGGAGCGAAAGGCTGGATTATTTCGTGGTTCGGCCATATTCATTTAACGAATACCTTAATACCTAAACCTTTCCTCTGTCAGTTGCATCCAACTGAAACAAAAGAATGTACGTCTCCGATCGATAAATATTAGAATTTGCCGATTTTCGGAGTTACCCGAGTGCAATTTATAGTTTCTTAATTTATAAACGAAAGACAAATAGAAAGACTCATTTTTATTTAGATATTGATATCTGAGTAATAGACATAATGTCGTTTTTAAGGTCCCAGAAGACAATCCTGAAGCAATGGAGCAGATATTAGAGTACTTGATGAATGATAATGAAGACTAGGGCCCTTTTTATTATTTTATAAGTAGACTGATTTATATGATTGTAATAAAATACGTATGTAAATAAACGTGTATTTTTTTACATAGTCTTTTTTGTTTAAAACTCGACGACGACTCTAGACTACAATCTCAGGCACGTAGCCGTATATTTTTAAATTTTGCGTCTACATTATATATTTATTTTCAAACAACAAAGACCCTTTAATGCACAAAAGACAAGAATCAATTGTATAATATCTGCTTTTTAGTATCCATTTAGTAAACTACCAATTATGTAATAAAGACTAATCATTTCACATTTTATAATCGTGAGAATTTTGATTGAAGTAGAATTTTTGCATAATATATTACTTTAGCATCAAAATCGTTGCCATTTAGGCTCTCTCCTAGAGAAGTTTCATAAAAATAGCAACCTTAATTTCTTTACAATATACATCAAGTATCGTGAATTATGTTAATAGGGTTTTGTTGAAAGGTTATTAATACAAGACTGAAAGCGTAAAACTCAATATTCTTGGTATTGTACCTACAAAGCTTTTTAAAGTATAGCAGGTTAGTCAGACAACCTAAGAAAACAAAGAGTGGAGTGTCAAAACACTACTTCTGTCCGAAATAAAGACATTGCGTGTTGAATGACGGAACTTAGTCTTACCAGAACGGAGAATTGAAAATTATTTTAAATAAAACCAATCTTTCAAATGGAAATCGAAGCCACAACCAGTCGGATTTACAGTCGCTGCACCACTGTGCCACGACAACCTCATCCTTGCACCTAATTAATATATATTCATTCTAGAGTTCAAAAAAATGTGTATCTAATAATTGGAGCGTATTATTAAATAATTAGACGATAGAATTATTAATTATTTATTTTGAAGTAAAGAAAAGAACGGCAAAATATTATGTAAGTATATTTATTTCAATAATAATTGCTATACAAATGAAAATTAGGTATTTATAATAAAAATTGAATAACAATTACACAACATTTCTTTTCAAAGCACCGTTAGCATCAATGCATATTTTTTCAATTAAAAAAATGATTAAAGCACTGTTGAACCACTTTTATTGTTACTTAAAATTCAATACTTTTGGACAAGATTGGTCCTGATTTTATAATATTGCACTACATAAAGAAAAAAAAGGATAACTAAGAAATTAAAACATATATGCTCTTAGTCTCTTTGAATCAACTAATATTCATTCATCTACAATAAAAATAAAATTATACATATTCGAAACCATTTTTATAGGATAAAGGTCATAATTTGATTGGTCCAAAAAATAAAACTTGTAAAAAGCAATACATAAAATTATTATAAATAATGTTATATTAACAAACATTCGTAATTAATTTTACTTTTAGTAATTATAAAAACATGTTATTACGTATTTTTTTCTATTGGGAGAAGAACATTCAATAGATGATAAAAAAAATGAATACATTTAACAGTCAACGTTCAGTCTTAGGAATTTGTACTAAGTGAGTCTGACGTCATTGAAGCAGCCGTCGCATACTCGCACGGGCTTAGTGTTACCAGCTAAAGCGACGGTTTTCTCACTGCACGCCCCACAAAATATATGGCCACACCTTCGACAATGATGCTGAAAATATTTTAATGTTAAACATATGGTATATGGTGCAGTTATCATATTTATTAATTATGAGGAGGTTCAAATTCAAAACCAACTCAATGAAACTGGTAACATTTTGGAATGAACAGGAAAAGGTACTGATGTAACATTCGTACACGAAGTACGATATATGCACTATATTGTAAAAGGTGAAGATGCGTTAAAATGAAAAAAAATATTTGTAAAGTTGAAAGTTTAAGTATAAGACTTACAAGATAAAACTATCTCTTATTATTATGAAATAATGAAGTATATAAAATAATGAATTATTATAAAATAATGAAGTATATTTCTGAGTAATTTTTGTAATGTCGCTAATTCGGGCCGCAAATGACGAATGGAGTATCTTGACGGTATGTTCTTTCATAATTGCCTATAAAAAAATTAATTATATTTAATTGGTAAGAGAATACTAAAATTTACAATAAAAACCTTTCTTCTTGCAATAGTGAATTCCTTAGCACAAGCGAAACAGACGACTGCATCCTTATCACTAGTCCAATTTGGTGTTTCTTCAGATGTTCGAGCTTCCTTTTCCAACATTTCTGCTAGTTGTAACTTATTTTCACTTAACGTCGCTCCCACTTCTTCTAAAGTTTTCTGAGCTTCACTGTATTGTATTTTGAGTTGATGTTGTTCTTCTTGTAGCGCCATGTATTTCTGAAGTAAAAAGAAATATTGCTTTCTTAACGATATTAACAAATAGTCGGTTATGTGTGAAAGGTTTTACTGTTTGATTGATATTTAAAATTAAGTTTGGCGCCTTCCATTATTATGCTATTACGTGACATGTTTTTGGTCAATTATGACCATCTTTCTCCCCTATGTGAAAAAAAAAAATTATTCTGCCAATCCAAACTCTCTCTCTCTCTCTGTTTAATCTATCATGTAAAAACCTAAAGAAAACATAAATACACGCTGGTTTTTAGATTTTATGTTACAAATTCCAAATTTAAATATTCTGAATTTCATTTTTAGTAACTATTGCCAATTTTTAACCACAATTATTATAAGAAAAACTCATTTACAAAAATCACGATACATGACGCAGTTTTTATGTTTCTTTTAATATATAACACAAAATGCAGATTGTTTTTAGATAGTAGTTAATGTTAGTAAAGAAATAAGTATAACGAGATAGACAGTGAAGTATTTATATTAAATCAATTGAGAAATCTTAAATATCAACATAATTAAACTTTTATATATAGTTAGTAAAGAAAAATATGATAGTTTACCTGTCCTACAGATTTAAGAGATTCAACTTCTTGTGTAAGTATCGATATTTTGTCTCTGTCTCGCATCATTGACTCCTGTAAATATATGATAATCACTATAATATAATTTTTGCCATTTATATAAACTTTTTTTTTTGTATTTTAGCTTCACCTTTATCCCACATAGCACACATTCTTACTGAATTTTATTAGTGAATTATATTAAGATCATTTCTTATGATATTTCTAAGTCTCTTTTATTTAAATTTACTTTTCTATATTTATACTATAATAAAAAGGAAGAAAAACAAGTCAGTACAATAAAGATATTTATGAATAAGCAATTTAGAATGATGTTAAAATATTCATAAAATATAAGTCTGCGATTTTAAAATTTTTATTTTAGCGCACACTTTTTTAAAGGGGAATCTGATGCAGAACCATAACAGACCAGCTTAACTATAAGGAATTTATAAAAGCCGTCTGTTTTCAATAAAAGTGTTTGATAAGTAGAATTAGCGTGAAAAAAGTCTACGCTAAAGAAGGTGCGGGTAACAATTGGTTTTTAGCGTTTTTTTTTAAACTCTGAATTTAAACTTGGTGAATTCAGACTAGTAAGTACTCTAGAATGATGTAAATTTATTTCTATCTTGGAAATTAAATATATAAATATAATCAATTAATTTCAATGGGAATCTTAAAATGTACAAAGAAAGTATAATATAAATTAATAACACTGTTGTGTTATCAATAAAATGCAAGAAAAAACTGAAAAAAAAAACATTGTTTTGTATATTGTTAAAGATTATGATAATTTAAAGTCAAAATAACAGCTAGATAAATGGAATCGAAACTTTGCCAGGTTTTTTTGGGTATATTGAATTGTAAAAGGCTTACTTAACATTACTGGTTATCTTAATATTTCCAACGTAGCGCCACACAACACGCAATGTCTCAAACTCAAACGGAACGACGAGAACGACTAACCTACAACACCGGGTTCTTACTGAATATCCTGCTATGCGTGATAAAGCGTGGATCTCCCTTTTTAATAATAAAAAAAAACAAACAATCTTTTCATTACTTTTATATTTAAAACAATCAATTATAGTTTGTAGTTTTTAGTTTATTATTTGTATTGTTTTCTATGTAGTCAAGAAGTAAATTATTTAGTATGTGGTAATGTCAGCGTCGAGTAACAGGTACCTACGTACGAGTCTATGAGTAAGTTAAGCTGATTATTTACAAAATGTATATCATTAATATTTAGACTACTTTCACAACATACAGCTTAACTAAGTTGAGAGGAACAATAATATTTTTTGTTAACAATAACTTTTGTCTTTTGTTATAATAACAAAGACGCGCATCGAAGCTATTTCAAACAACACACGTACTTTTACACATTGTGTTTTTTTTAATTATTTAATGTATACATGTTTTATTATTTACTCATAATAAATTCATGCTTTATCCCGCATAGCATGTTAGTCACAGAGGACCTAGAGTTAAGTCATCGGTTTCCGTCCGAATTCAAAATACTCTTTGTTAAGTGGCGGAATTCAATACGCTATGTCCTACCCGAGCGAAGAAATGAAAATAATTTAAAAAAGTAATCATTCCCCCGAGTGGGAAACGAACCTTAAACTTATAGTGTACATTGTTTTCAGTTACTTGATACTAATTACTATAGATATACCTGTAAGGATATCCTCCATTCCCTTTCTATCCTAAGGTCACCTTCAGCTGCAACGGCCCTAGTTTCAGCCGCCGCCGCCTTTTGTCCCAAACTTCGAGAACTTTCTTCTAAATTCTTTCTAGCTGCTTTATCTTCCTGTAATCTATCTTCCTATTATAGACTCTAGGGAAAGCCTAGTAACTTTTTTTTATAACTTTGTCTTTATTAAATTGTTAGATCTTCATTAGAAATAAGTATTATTTTACTTGTTTAAAAATAAAAAAAACATTATTAATTTCAATTGATTTTTTTAAAGTTTTGATAAGAAATAATATTGTATGAAAATACAATGTATTGTTCAATAATAATTGCCTTAAAAGTACAAAATCATTTTTTTGTACATTTTTGATGTCTCTTGGGGATATATGAAAAATAAGTTGTTTTACAACTTCGGAAATATTTTTTACATCACTATAACTGATTATAATAGTTATGATATTACACAAAATCATGCAAACATAAACGAAAGGTGATAATGGCAAACCTGCACAATAAACAAAAGTAAAAAAAGCAAATCTGTGGTTTTATAAATAAAATACGGTATGCGACTGAATATTATTTATTACAAAGAAGGCTTTACATAACTAGCTTTAAAATTACAAAACTATAAAAAAAAACCGACAAAGGTTTAATTTAAATACAATTGGTTCTAAATGCTATTACAGGTATAACTTTATTGCGCATAGTAATCTAATATAATAATTTTTAATATGGATTATACATAAAATGAGATCATATAGTTTAAATAATACAAGAGATATCCTACGGATTGTATCACATTTCTATAATACTCGAATATCACTGAAAAAATATATAAAATATCTAAGTAATTTGGTATCGTCGTCTATTGAATGTGTCTCAATACAATATTAATTCTAATGCTAGAAATAGTCGAAAGAACATCCAAAACGTCTAGCACAGTTAAAGCTATAAACATAAAATCTATTATGATTTATTTGAAAAACATTTGATTGATTTGGTCTTAAAAACATAATCCTTAAAAGAAAATTAAAACTTAACATGTTCCAATAAATATTATAACTATTTAATGAACCACAGCAACAAGCTGAAGCAGTAGCGTCGCCTTCAAGTTGCCTTTCATAATAAAATATATGATATCAAAATATTAAATTCATTGTGGTGGTTTGCCAATATCGAAAGTATCAAGATCGTTTTCGCAACTATCAATTCTTCCCTCAGCAAGCAGTGCATCGCTCACACCTAAGTGCGACTCCGATATATTGATATGTCAAGCAATATAATATGTTCATTGAAATAGGGTATTTGACTACTTTTATGCAAAGATAAAACGAGATATTAGTAAAAGATTAGATAAAATGTTATTTTCATTATTTGTACGTTTTCTAAGGCATTCTTCTTAATAACAACGTCATAATCGTTTGACCTTGAACTACAAATTTAACAGGTGGATTTTATAACAATACAAATTGTCGAATCAAGTCAATTACCCTATTAAACATAATACGTGTAGGCACTGATCGTCGAGCGATAAGAGGCGTTAAGAAAAACATGTAACCTACTTTTCATCGAGTTGATGTATCGTGCTGCCCATTGACTCAGTCTTTGCTTCCAATTTTGCTATTAACTCTGTTTTATGTTTCAAGGAACTTTCACATTCCTAAAACAAAGCCATCGTTAAGCTTTCATAATTTAAGTAAAATTTACTTTAAGATGCTATATTAGTGGTATGATATAATAGTTATTTTGAATCAATAAACCTAATTGCGACCTTCTTATGGTAAATAAATGTACACATTTCATCAAGCTTATATAATCGAGGCTTTTAAAACAGTTTAAAGTTATATATTATGGTATCAATTCGCCATCATATTGTCCTCTACACTAACTTATGTAACAGTTACGAAGTATTAGAATAAATGTTATTTGGTGTGGATCTAATTTTCTAGAAGGAAACACCACCTTGTGGACTTTAAAAAAAAATGTTATAACATAGCTAATTAGTTAAAAATTCCCTCAATTGTCAACCTTTGTTACAGATTTTTCGGTACTATTTGTTTTCCGGAAAGGCGGTATTTCCTGCAAATTAAGTTTTTTGTTCGGAGGGCCCTCATCTTTCGATTTCGTGCCCTTCAAGTGACTACTTTGTGCTTTAAGCATTTCTAATTTATCTCCTAGGTTATCGTTAGTGGGTGATTTGAGAGCTTTGACTAAATCATGGTCTGGTCCAAGAAAGTGGTTATATTTTTCGAGGTTGTGTAGGATTTTGCCAATTTGTTCAGCCTTTCCTTGAAGCCTGGATACCATTTCACCTTTCTGCGTCAGTTCCATTTCGCATTCCTTCCATTATTAAATGCGGCATTCACATACATTAGTTTGTTAGTAATAGAAAATGTTAAATCATCGACAATACTAAGCAATCCAAATAAAAAGTCCCTTCTAACAACTGTAGTGAATATTGAAATTACTTTTATTATTTTATATCAATGGAAAGGTGATAAAATATTTGTTTACTAATATATAATTAATTTATTTTATTATGAAACAGAAAGGTAAAACAAATTTATTTAAATAAGTATTTTAATACATATTGTTATGTCCCATTATATATAAATATGTATGTATGTTTAAATCATAATTTCAGATTAAATATTTTTATAATTATTTTTTTGTCTTTTGTTATTTATTAAAATTTATACGTTTATCTTTTAGGAAAAATGATAATCGGGACCCAATATTTGGAATATTTTTACTAACTTTTCCAGAATAATACAATGTAGCTATATTACTAATCTACAATTTAAGCGCGCAAAGAATAATAAGCTTTGGATAAGATCCGTGTGTGCCGCAACAAAAAACATAAAGCGAAGGTAGAACAATAAAATTTACGTACAAAAGGAAACGTAAATTAATAACTCGGTGAAGTAAACAAAATGTATGGGCGGGGAAATAATAAATTAGACACCCACACTTTCGGGAGTTCAATGTCTTCTTGAATAAATAGTACATTTGATATTAAGAGAACAAATTAAGTAATATATTCTATTATTGTGAAAATTAATTAAACATTTATATCAATTGCCTTATTTAATCTCCTCAAGGTGTACGTTCGTACAATGTCACTAAAATAGTACTTTGTATAAAAAAATCAGGTCAACGTCGAAGAATAAAATATTTACTACCATGAAGGTCATGAATGAGTTATAGTGGCCATTGACATTGTCAAAACATAGTAAACTGTTAGAAATTTTAATGGTGGCTTTAGCGATTTTGTACAGTGAAGTGGAAAATTGGATATAAAATTAAAAATAGTATTAGTTATTAGTATAGAAATTGCTAAAGTAGGTTGCCAGATGTTAATTTAGTATTAAAAAAACTTATGTGCCCTACAGGATGTAAACACGAATTAGTTATTGTGTATTGAAGTTCAAGGTCGAATATTTATTTATAAATTATAATGGAACACATACACACGCAGTTAGGGTAATTAAGGTATTTTAGAAACGTATAAAAATCATGGTACGTTAAATTTTTTATTTTCTATTAAGCTCAATTTTTCTTTACACCGTGTCCACAATTTTCATCGTAAAGTATAAAGTTGTTAACTTGCTAAGAACAAAAAGCCGTGGAAAGAAATAAAATATTTTCTTAGAATAACTGATTGAATCTCGCACATCTGGCAACCGTATAGAAAAATCACAAGCTAATGCGATGCAAATAAGGCTCACCTGTAACTTCTTATACATTTCCAAATTGATAAGTTTTATATCATCAAGTTGTCGTCTTAACGATATAATGGTGTCTTGCTTGTCGTGAATATCTTTTTCCAACAATTTCATAGCAACCTCCATTTCTGCCTTTAAAGATATCTGAAATGTTACAATTAACAATGAAGAGTTGAATCGCGAAAATGTCAGACGATTATTTTATTTAACCCTATCTTTTTTATTAATCTTTCAAATTTGTTAAAATTAATAGTTTCAAAAGTTTATTTATATTAACTACACGAGTGTTTGCTGACCTGCAAATCAATTTCTTTTTGTAACTCCACATTTTTCTTCTTCTCATCTTCCAATATCTTACCCAGTTCGCTGTCCTTTTCATTTTTATGTTTGTCAGATGTGTTACTTTTGACGCTCCTTTTCTCCTGAAAATTTTATGATAAATATATTTTTTAATTTAGCACATCAACTGACTCTGAATAAATAAAAATGAATCACTGAAATTTAAGTACACGCTTAATTTCCGAACGACGTTACCAAATTGGATAATTCTTTTCATATTGTGTTCAACTGTCACAAGCGTGCGGCTGTAAACGCGATAGGTTGTGGGTTCGATTCCCACTTCAGAAATGAAAATATTAAAATAAAATTTAGCTATGCTATTAAAATTATATGCTTACTCTGCTATATACGGGATATAGCGTGAAGTAAAGAATAAGGTTTGTATATATAAAAAAATATATTTAATGTAAATATTTTTTTTCCGATAAACCAGATATGTCATTATATAGAATTATCGATAAACAACTGATTTGACGTTACCAAAAGGGTTCCATTTGCATAGTCCGCGACCAACGAAAATATTTTTTACTTAAAAAAAGGTTTTACTTAAAGTCCATAATAATATACGATAACAACATAAAAATAATAGTATATGACGTATATAATATGTACCAGTGACTCACAAATGATAAAGTTAAAAAACATCCCATTCTTGGAAATCATCAACAAATATGAGGAAAGCAGAAAATATCGGGAAAGAAATTTCCTCATTAATTTCCTTATTGGATTACAAATTTAATTTAATGAAATATTTCTATATAAACATTAGTTAATTCGTTTTAAAGCTGATGTAAACAAACCTTGTCTAGTGATGTCATTGCGTCATTACATTGCTAGTTGCATTATTAGGTGATCAGAAAAACGACGAAGGACGCTAATAAAATATCGTAAACAATAATATTAATGTTCAGCGTCATATACTTAAGTACTCTATATATATAGTTTAGTTATATATTTTGATTTGGTTTTTCCAACTATTTTCATTTGCAAAAGAATATTGTTATTGATTTTAAATACATACAAAAAATATATTTGTTTGATATATCACATTTAAAGTGGATTATCTATAACATAAAATAGATATTATTATAATAAAAATATACATAGGTAATATTAGAGCAGACTTACCTCTTCTTCAGACTGCAATTCCACAACTTTCATCCTATCTTTAGTTATGTCTTGACCTGTACAAAAAAAACGCGTTCAGTGATATAAATACACATATTAAAACACCCACATGGGAATAACTCACAATTTTTTATATATATTTTTCTTTGCGATGTTGTATTGCCCATCGTGTATCTCATAACGGTTTGTTTAAATATTATTTATTATTATATTTTGGTTAACGTGCGACGACACCGGCATACTGTTGCCTACTAACTAAAGTAACGTGAGTCATTTCGCAAGGTGTCTTTCTGTCTTATCTAATGTCTTTATTATTTCGATTTTCACACTGTTACACAGTTAAGTGTTATGGCTTATCGTTTAAATCTTGAGTATATTACACTGAAGTAGTTTCATTGACGTAGTTTTTACAGTTGTATAGTAAATAACGTAACATAAATATTTCAGATTGTTTATAACTATATTTTGTTAATATATTGAATTTAATAAAAAAATAAAAAATAAATGAAGTATAGAATATTGCATAATATATGTAAATGCAATATGTACTTAAATATAAGACAGGGAACGCGTGCACATTAAAGAAGAAGAAAAAATACCGTAAGTACATATAAAAATATAAAAAATTGTATTAATTTTAAAAAAAATTACCCAAAGCATGCTTTAACTGATTATTCTCTTCAACGAGTTGAATCATGGTGTTTTTGGCGATTGCCAAGTCCTCCTTCATTAAAGCATTTGTTGTGGTCAAACTTTCCACTTTAGATTGCAAATTGGCTACCGTAGCACTGAAACAATAGAGATACATGATGTCTACAAAGACTCATATATTACAAAAGCAATATACATCATTTCTAATAAATTCATATTAATTTAAAATATTATAACTTTTATTTTTTAAACAATAGCTACATACATTTGGAACTGTGCCAGATGCTAATAATAAGAAAATATGGTAAATATTTGATCAATATTTTCAAATGTTTATTATAGTATGTAGTAAAAAAAGTTTTTTAAATCAATTATCATAAAAAATAAATTTAACTGTTTTACTTTTAATTGAAAAAAATCTGCATCCAACATCAAATAACCCGCGAGATAAAATTCGATTAACTCAAAATTGCGGCCATTTTCTATGCGTACCAAACACAATATAGGTCATTAAACTTTACGACGGCAATTTGAATTTATAAATAGCATGTTGCTATTTTAATTTTGGAAAAAAATGAGTTTCTAAAGGATTAGGTGGTGAACGATATAAATTTAAAGGGCTTATGTAAAAGTGAAAATAAGTGCCCACGGTAAATTAGAAATGTTTGGTATGGAAAAACACTACGATTTTTTTTGTTTTGGTGCCGCAATAGAAACTATTACTATGAGGTTGTGAATCTTTTCAAATGACAGGTCTACGAAAAAAATTCTGTATGCCGTAGTGAGGTATCATGTTCTTATGTCTAACTATCGTTTGAACGAAAAGGAAAAACAAGTTGAAACATTTTTACGTTATCGCTGACTTGTTCTTATATTACGAGCAACCGTAAATGATTTTTTGGTACTCTACATTTATTTTTACAACAAGTATTTAATTTCATATTAATAAAAAATAAAACAAAGAAATATATAATTTTGGAACGACATATTGAATTTTATTTCGATATTTATTTATTATTTGCAAAGTATTATAATGTAAATACAGTAGCAGTAAATATTATTAAGTTATCAAAATTCCATTATGTATTGTATTTTATTATGATGTCGTTTTTTACTCTACGTATATGGGAAAGTTAGCGGACATTGTTTTCGTGATTGTAGTCGCTAATGTAAAAGTGCCGTTAACGTCGAAGAACTAATGTTGGGAACGACTCAAGCTCAACTATTTCTCAGGAGTTAACGAAAAATAAATTAACCTTTCTTTTACGATTTATATTGTAGTGGAGATTTATTATTTTATTCAATGAAGAATAGTCCATTGTATTACAAGTCTAATTTAAAATGTTTATATATATTTTATATTATATGGTATATTTTTTACTAGAATATAATTATTATGTACAAAAATAGTAAAGGAAAATTGATATAATGTAAATCACATAATAAATAATTTTGTTAGTTATAGAATAAGTTACTGGTACCTATAGTATCAATGATTAACACTATCAATGGTTCTTATCCAAAGGAAGATGAAGGCGCTAACATAGCGCAATTGGAGAGATTCTTTCAGTAAACACGATGGGTGCGGATTCAATGACTCGGGTGAGTATTTGAATTTAATTATTATTAAGTTTGTTTGGATAGACCGACCGCAGAATACGCCACATGCCATACTTTTAAAATAGGTAAAACGTGGAAAACAAATTGTTTTAACACATTATTCATACAGGTTCACTTTTCCCACTCCTCTAAGAGCATGAAGAGGCAAAAAAATCAATGTGGTTGACACGACTAAGATTTACAAATTCATATGTGTGTCTTCATATTATTTGATATATTATAATAAACTTACTTGAGGTGTCTGTTAAGTTCTTCTATATAATTCTTTTGATCCAACATAGTGTTGATGTGTCGCTGTTTGGGTTCGTTGTTTCCGTTGCCGTTTCCGGCTAAGTCATTAGACGAGTTGCTTCCACGGAGATATAGTGAAAAGTCTATAACGCCCTGTTGACTGTCTAAGTCTTCCTCCTACGATAGAACTTGAACTTCAATATTTGATATATGCATGAAAATTTGGTGGTATATTTTATTTAAATAACTTTTTAAGTTACTAATTTTTATTTAACTAACTTAAAAATGTTCTTAAAAAGGTTGTGGGTTCGATTCCTACTCAGAAAAATGATTATATTTAAATTAATTTCATTATCCCGTCCTAATAAGAAAAAATGCGGCATTGAGTTCCGGCAATCATTGTCATATCTCGAGATCGGGCGGTGAGATCGGAGTATCTTGGAGTGTCTTGGAACTCTTAGTTCTCTTTTGCCCTACTATGCGGGATAAAGTGCGAAAAAATAAAAAAATACTGACTAAGCTAAATATTTTAGAATGAAGGACATTTCATGTATCATAACAAAATGTAAATGTAATCATATTTAATTTTATACTTATCATAAAATATTACCTCGTTTTAATATTTAGTTTTTTTAATGTAATCCCGTCCCATAAAAAGTACTAAATAAAAATACGGTAATTAATATGATAGGTGAAGTTGGTTTTAATTAATATGACATCACTTGTAGGCAATTAAGTCAATTGTTTAATAGCAACATTATTACACAAGTCATAACGAGTACATTTTAATAATTCTCGAAAAATTTGGCAACGAAATTAGGTTTTTAGTAATCTAAATCTAAAGTCTATATATCTCATTTCTAAAATGGTAACATATATATATAGCATGTAAATATTTATTCGTACTATTAAATAAATAACAACTAGTCATCATAATATATCATTTTACAATTTTATGCATACGTTGTTATTTGCGTAAGTTAGTATATTTATATATAACTAGCTTTCCGCCCGCGGTTTCGCCCGCGTGGAATTCGGTTATATCGCGCGACGTGTAAAGAGTAGCCTATAGTCTTTCCTAAGGTCTAGACTATTTGTCAAAAAAAAAATTATAAGAAATAAAAATATTTTTTTTAATAAAAAAAATTTCGCAATAAAAAATATCCTATGTCCTTTCTTAAGTTTAGTTCTACCTTCATACCGAATTTCATCAAAATCGGTTCAGTGGCTTAGGCGTGAAAGCGTAACAGACAGACAGACAGAGTTACTTTTGCATTTATAATATAAGTAAGGATTTGCATAAAACCATCTACGCATCAGACGACGTAATGCAACCTACACAGAGTATTTTTTAATTCAATTAATGTGTAGAGAAAATTTAATAGTCTTAGAAAATTATATAAGCGAATTAATGCTACAGAAAACTCACCAGAAAGAAAAGCAAAAGAAAGTCTTTTGCTTTTCTTTCTGGTGATTTTTAAAAAAGTAAAGTTAAGTAGTAGTAAATTAGTTAAGTAGTAGCTTGCATCGATTATTAATTTTATTTTTCATATAAAATAAAACAGTTTTTGTTGCTAAATAAAAACTTACAGTAGTTTTTAATGTTCCATATTATATATTTAAGAGATTGCGTTATTTATTTTCTTGCAAACTTCAAATAAATAAACTTTTATACTGCGTATACCGAACTTACCTTAACACACAAATTGCAGTCAACAACATTAAGGCCAACAAGCAAGCCAGTAATAATCACAGCTTCCTCATTTAGCATCAGCGCGTGCGGTTCGAAATACTCCTCTAAAGTTTCTTCACGATGTTCTAATAAAATTCTGAGGTAATCTGCGAGTCTCTTTTGCATGAGTGCTAATCTTAGCCAGGCACGAGCACGTCCCATAGCGGTCCTAAAATAAAATGGGAACCATAAAACACTGGAGAAAAATAGTTTTCGACTATATGGGCCATTTAAAAACAGCTGACCCGAATTAAACTTTTAGATAAATAGGATTTACGCTTAGAGTTTATATTAAATAAGTTTGTTCTAAAAGTTTCGTCGTAATTATATTGTGATTTTTTTTAAATGAAAAAAGTCAGTTTCAATTTCACATGTTTTACATTTATTTTTTTTACATTATTTTTTTACATATTTTTTTTACATTATTTCATTTTACATTTTTTTCAAATTTATTTCGTTTATTATTTTTAAGAAAAGCATTAAGAAAATTATTTTATTTATTTTTAATAAGATTTATTAAGATAAGACATTTTTACGTTTTTTCCCCCATCATAAGCACGAGAGGGAATCAAATCTATAACGAATCGTGAAATTTATAGAAATATTTGTAATTGTATATCAAAGAAATCTTTATAATTTTTGTATTTTAATGTTTCTTTTCGATTACGTCATAACTAGAATATGGCTTTCATGTTCATTGTTAAATACTTATTATATTATTATTTTTTAATTTCGTAAGTGCTTAATTCACGCAAGTCCTGTTATAAATTTTTCAAATTATGTACTTACTTTACAGTAGGCAAGTCTCGAATACTTGCTGTAATATCAGCCGCCTCAGGTGAATATTTTTCGACCATTTGTAGTATATCCCACAATTCTTTTTTCGGGCCGAGTAAACCCTAAAAATATATATTTTTTGTTACAATAACATGTAATAATAGATAAACAGTAAAATAGTATGTGTACAATGTCCCGGATGTAGGTTAGACTTAAGTGTTTTGTCAAAAGTCGTAAAGATCGTTTTAGTGTACCTTTTTAGGTTTAAGCCCATGACGCATGACATGCTCAAGAACAATGAAGAAGTGGTGCAACGGCAAATGGTCGCTGTCGAGCATCCGGCCATAACGAAGTGATTGCTCAATCAACTCTTTCACGATCAATTTCGAGATGTTCACGAGATTACTGCGCTCTATCACTACTGGGTCTCGAGCTACAAAATATAATTTATTATTTATTTTGCGATAAATAATGGCATACGTAAAATTCACACACAAAATGCATAATTATCACATGTAATTAAGCAGACTTGGAAATGAAAACTTTTGTTTATTAATTCTATACTCTAGTTTTACCCATTAAAGAATGCATAGGATCGTCCGGTGACGTTATTGCGCCGTTATCTGATTGACGAGTATACGAATCCTGCATTTCCATATCGTGCAGTTCTTTCAAGCAGAGCCACTCTCCGTCAACTGACACGCGAAAATTGCACAGATAAATGGTATCCTGCGCGCCGGCCATATCCACATCAGAATTTTCGTCACCTTGTATTCCAGATGTTAAGCCTAGCTCAGGCAAGGGATCTACCCCTCGTGCGGGTAATGAACGCATAATAAAGCAGCAAAAAAACTATGAAGCGAAACAACAAACACGGATAGGTGAATTTTGATCACTCGTTTAAAGACATTTTAATATATCTCCCGAAAATATTCAAAATAATTCTTTTTTTTGACTGTCTTCTTATCTTTTGAACTGAACAATCACATATATAATTATATATTTCTTATTTTGGTCGCAAAGAAACACTTCGAAGGACAATGTCACGCAATTGGTTTTTCCAGCAGCCTTAGAATAAGTATTGATTTTTCAGTAAACATGAGTGTAGGGGTGAAAATCAATACATCTGCCCAGTGCTGCCATCTCATTTGTAGTATGAAAATTACTTTGTTTACTATGTAGGATACCTATCTGTACATTTATTTTCTATATATACATTTTATGCTTAACAGTTCCAAAAATAGATTATAGATGGAGTTCTTTCTAATTAGTTCATGAATAAGTTTATTTGTTATTTAGTTTAGAAAGTATAATTTGTTATTGAACAAATACTCTTTAAATTAATTTTAACGGATTTAGTTTTGTTAACTGAAGTAACTAATTGAAAAAATTATGTGGAACTTCATATTTCTCTTAACAGCAAAGATGAAGTTGAGAATGATAAAGCATAAATAAAGTTATAAAATCTAAAATTCTAAAATAACCTTTCATGGTATAGGCGAGATTTTCTTATTAACTGTACAACTGGTGTCAGTAATCATATTGTATAAAAATAACAGGTTTTCATTCTAAGTGAAATTGAAGTTTATTTCAAAATAATAGATATTTAAGAAAGTGACAATGAGATGTTCCTAGATATTAAAATTGTGTAATTTTATATAAATAGTCTCTCTACAAAAATAAGTAAATTTTTAATAACACTACATAAGCGAACCAATGACATCACACTGTAAGAACATTAATCTAGGTCTGGACTCGTTATATTAGTTTTGTAATAGATAACTTACAACTATTAAGCAACTGTAAAATTATAATTTATTTAGATTCTACTTCTAGCATTTCTTATAATCTTTGCTATATATTAAATAGCATCTAAAATATACTTCTTACAAATTTATTTTGCTCTTCTTGAATATTACATCCTATATTTATTTTTTTCGTTTTAAATACATTTTGTTTTTAGTATATTGTATGAGTACTATAGTACTATACAAAAGGTACAAAAATTATAGTGCAAGCCTTAAAAACTAATACATGTTCAAAGTTGTTTACTACTTATGTGTTAACAAAATACAATATAAGAGACACTACTTACACTTAGTACTGTAATAGTATGATTTTTCTGGTTTAGATATCAATAGTTCCGGCCATTTGTCCTCTTTGCTAGACGACACGGAAGGAGATCGTTCCAAGACATGAGATTTAATTGAGGCAGTTGATGTAGCTGGTGATACTTCTGGTTGTTTATCTTTCGAGGACGCCATAATTGTTATTTATTAATATTTCGCGAAACATTTCTAGGGAAGCAACATAATTATTATTTTCATTTGACGTGTCACAATGTCTCTAAAATTAACGTCATTTTGACATTTGGGATGCGTGAAAACAACAACCACAGACTAGTAATGACGATAAGCTTTTCGCATTTTATTCGCCCAAAAATCACAAATTATTAATGATGCTTAACATTAATTTTGAGCGCGATCTTTTAAATAACTCAGGTAATAAATGTCATTTACTTTTAATGATGAATTCCTTTTTTTTTATATAAAATATTACGCAATTTATAAAAAAATAATTATAGTTCTGTCTCATAAATGTTCCTCTACTTGAAACTCTTTCATTAATTAATTAATAAGTGCAATTCAGTGCCTTCTTTTCTTAATTGCTTTCAAATGCCTTAACAATGAGTACTTATAACTTTAAAAAAGTACACAAATTTAATTGAAGCATAGATAAGTTGGCAGGAAACAAAAAATTGTACATAATATTTAAATTATGCGTTTCGAGTTACAATGAATTGTTTTCTTTTTATTTAGATTTTTTAGTATCTTGATAATGAAACTTACTTGCAAGAACAATTATATTTTTTTATAAATTTTAATTAATATTCTATGTACATATATTTTTTTGTAAAGTTAGTGTGTTATTGTGTTATAATAAATAACTTGTCAATTTAATATATGTTGTTGTCTTTATAGTAATACGTAACTTTTGCAAATATGAATTTCCAATATGAACCAATATTAAATCCATTAAGAGTTTTTTTTGTGAATCCACTTGCTCCGGCATCTCAACTTGTCATAGTTAAAATAATGTCTGGTTTAATATTTGGAAAGAGTCAAGCGATAAATTTAAATCTCGTAGCGTCATCTAATAAGAGAAGTGTGGACGCTTTTAAATTGGAGATAGAGTCGTGTGCTTTTTCATATACTAATTCTATTGAAGTAATATCTGAATTGCCAAGGTAAGTAATAACTAATATAATTAAAATAATTTTCCCAATTTAGGAACGAAAATGCAACATATGCATCATATATGTTACAAACAAATTGCTGGACTATATCATATTATACACACGTTGATTTCTATCATTGAAATACACGCATATGGTGACTTATTGTTTTATATCCTAGCACTTATTATATATGACATGTACTAATTTCATAGCTAAGTAATAATATTTAACTTTATTAGAACCAATATAAATTTATTATAGTGCTACAGATGGCGATGTATTCTGTTTTATGTCAGATTTTACGAATCCTAACAATTTGAAATTTAATGAAGAAGATTTAGAAGAAGAATTTAAAGTTTTAAACAGTATAATAAAAATGGCCCACCACTTTGGTTGGTTGGATGAATCAAAGTTATCGGAATCGAAAAAGAAATACTTTCATACTAAAAAACATATAGAACCGGAATGTGCTAAGCAACAAAAACCTATTTTAATAACTGACGGTCTAATAGTCATGGATATTTTAAAATCTTTATCAAAAAATATACCTAGTACATCGTTATTTTGTCCCTCACCACTAACAGCAATTGCTAAATCAGTCCTGGGAGATTACCTAAATGTAAAGTATAGATATAATTACGTATTTATTAAGCTGATACTAAATATACAAAGTGTGAATAAATCTAAATATAATCGAATGAATCATAGAATTCATACTCTAACTTGATATTTTGATGAGAAAAATACCAGTTTGAAAAGAAATTATCTTTTAGGTTCAATGTAATGTCATTAATGACGTACTTGTCTGGGCTGCAAACGACGAAGTATTTCACGTTGAGGTAGAGAAGCCTTTAATTATCCATGACTTTCATTGCAAGTCAGATATTATCGGAAAAGATCTTCTAAAATCATTGAATTTGGATTCAACGCAATTCAGTGCCGCATGGATGAAAAAGGAATTCATTCAAAAGGTGTTGGAACCGTTTTTATCGTATCGAGCCTAGAAAGTCTATATATAAATGTATATTACATACGAATCGTTATACGTTCAAATTTTTTCCTTTCTTACAAAAGCGTCAGTATAAAAGCTTAGAAATTGTGAGTAGTTTTGTGGTCTATTTCTTATAGATAACAATTTGATTTGGTGTACAATCATAAATTAATAACATTACTGATTTTATACTCTAGCACTTATTATATAGCTCGAAATCTATAGCTTCAAATGCTATGCTCTTCTTCCTTTCAAGCTCTTAGAGCTACAGATACGAAACTCAATATGTTGAACATACTAATATAAACTGTATCTAGACTTATTTTGAAAAGTTTCTTAATAAGCGTGGTTGAGTGACACCAAAAAATACCAACTTTACTTTTACATATATGGTCAAAAAGCAAAAATTGGTACTAATGTTCGGAATACCGTAACATATGAAATGTAAAGAATCCTCATCCACTTTACCTACCACTACCCACCACTACCGGTATCCATAAAGTACTCGAGGACGCACCACCAGCACCAGTAGTAAAACATTGCAAGATATATAATTATTATTCAGAGCATTATTATGATAAAATGTAATATTTGACTATAACCGTGTTTGCTAACTTTGATTTTGAATATTTGAACAGATGGGAGATTGATGAGTTTATTCCCTATTTAATTTGTAATGCCGTTTCGTGTTTTATTTGATTTTTAATGATGTTGCACATCAAATGTACCGGAAAACAGCTGCCGTTGTACCTGGTTTTCCTAATTAGTGTACGCAGGTCCCAAGATAATACTGTTAATAGTATTATGTTTGAACTTGCTTTGAAAAAAAATTCCTTGGGTCCCTTATACTTAGCTCGATCGAATCAAAACCAACAACAGCGTTGCTACTTTGGTTTTAATTTATTTCAATATATACAGGTTATCCCTTATCGCGTTTTGAGCTGTACATGTATTCTTCTTGGTCGGTTTCTTCATTGCTGAAGGTTGTCTTCGTTCTGATATATTGTCGCGGCAGTTTTGACAAACTGCTTCCGTGCCTTAGACATTGTCTACAGCTTTCCTGGGAGCCTCGTTCACCGGGATGCTTAAGATGTCCTTTACGGCATTCGACCATCGGGCAGGTGTTCAGCTCCTGGGTTTTTTTCCATTTACGTTGCCCATTACAATCAATTTATCAAAACTGTCCAGTTGTTTCCATGCTATGTACATGTATATGAAATAAAATATTTTTTAATTAATTTCACTCAACTTTTACGAGCTGAATTTTTCAAATATGCTTACGAAAAACAAACTTTTTGTAAACATATACCTGTGTATTCATTTCACCTTTCAAACATGCCTCTCTTTGAATTGGCAGAGATCAATGAAGAGAATAATACAGTAGCGTCGACAAAAATTGCCAACTTTTAAAAGTATCACGTTTTAAAACGGCAATCACTAATCTGATATGTAAAGATTACAAAATTAAACCTATAATTAGGGCAACACTAAGTAAAGGTTTTATTGTATATACGAGTATACGAACATAGATTAGATTAAAATGATTAGGTTCACGGTAGGTAACCATAGTATCCTACTACTCGTTTTAATAAATATTTAAATTAGCAAAGGTGCAAAAGGTCTAGATGAATTACTTATTTCTCAATAAATTTTTTTATTAGTGTATGTATGTTAGAAGTGTATGTACGTAATGTATATTATTTTAAAAATAACATACACGTTGCTAAGGCAATGCGTGTGAAACAAATGAAAGGAGAGTGTGCATTTATTTTATTAATTTTATGTATTTCTAATGCATTATTATAAGAAATATTGGCTTTCTGCATTTTTCTCCCGAAAGTCAGTCCGCAAAGTTTTTTAAAAAGAGGTACAAATTTTTTCTTCACATATTAATATATAGAGACATATAAAATATAGCGCTATTAAATTTTTAATAATATAGAACATTAAATTATAAATCCAGCTTAATATCAATAAAGTTATGTAAAAAGGTGGCGGCATCTGCGTCGAAGAATCCTTACGGATGTATTTATAGGGCGGCGGAATTTAGCAAAACTTTGAGAGACATTTGGTTAACGCGTATTCAAGGCAATGTTACGAAAGTTTGCACAAACATGGGTGTCATTAGTGACGGCTCACTTGGAACTATTAAAGGTAAATCCAGATTATCGTATAGTTACATACAAATATCTTATCATCTTTCAAGAAATTGAAAGAGATCAATCTGTCTTAGACTTTCTAAATTTTTAATTTTAATTTCAAATGTAAATATTTATCTTAAAATTGTCTTTCTTTCTAAAATATTTATAGCTTTTTTCTTCCCATAAAAAGACATAAAAAGAAACATTAGTGCTATTTATCGCATTTTGCTTAGGGGTTTGTACTTTTCAACACTTTAGACTATTTAAGGACATTACGTGTTGGTATGAACACGTTGTTGCACTTCACGAAACCAAGGCAACTTTATACCTGTGGTATAAATATAACTTTATCCTCCAGTAGTGTTTTGAACCTATAATTAATTGCTCCTAAATATAATTAGTAACACATACATCAACTATTCAATAATTAATATTAAAATAATAGTAACGGCTTAGTAACATCATTAAAAGTTCAGATAGTGTTTCAAAACAGTGTAAAGTAAGAAGATTGTAGAATAAAACTATTCCAAGAATCTAAAGGATTCAAGGTACGTGAAGTACACGTTATTATTTAAGAATAACGGTTCATACTGGCTTATGTTTACCTATTATTAAAATTTGCATGAAAAAATATTTTAATTTTAACGAAATATTTTTACATCTACCCAATTCCCTTGCAGGCCTTCCATATATTTTGCCAATCGAGTTGAGCAACGACTCTTGGTCTATCGATAGACGTTTTGAGGATGATACCCATCTCAAAATGGAAATAAAAAGAATGAATAAAGCAGCTAACGAACATCACGCAAAGGTATATCTATATATATATATATTTTGGTAATAAAATTCAAAAGATCTGAACTTTCAATTTTATCTTATAAAGGTTACTTGTTGTTTATCACATTTTAGCTGATATCATACTGCAAAAAGTTCCTGCAAGAGAATGTCATTTATCAAGCTTTCAGGGATGAAGATGACAGCGGTTCTACGAGCAAATATTAAGACAGTAGAGTTATCTTAGGTTATTTAATAACTTAAATGTTCAGCTTTTTACTTCATGTATTTTCTATTAAATATAAAAAGTTATATAGTTTTAATTACAATTTTTTAATATTTCCTTATATCTGATTGAGAGTATTTTATATTAATAATGATAAGTTCACTAACTTTTATAGACATATGAAAGGATCGCTTCAGAGAATATATCCATTACTCTATTTTACTTTTCTCCGTAGGTTAGAAAAAGGAGATCAAAATTATATTCTAATGATGATTAAAATACAAAACATATTAAAAATCAATTACCAATAAAAAAAGAATTACACAAAGCTTAATAAAAATGACGAATTTACAATAAATGTACAATTCGTGGTTTAGCATAAAAAAATATTACAAGTATCATATTAACACAAAATAAACAATTTTTCTATTTAAAACGATAATATTATTCATTCGTTAAATTCAGAATGAAATAGACGTTATCATAATGTTATTCTAATAATTTCCTGACATTGGTAAGATAAGGATTAATAAACGAATTAAGCATAATATTTTGAATACGATTTAGTTAATGTTTTGCTTTTCTAGAATTGCTTAAATGTGTATTAACAATTTTGAACGACGGCATTGTACTATAATACTAAGGAAATCTATCGCAATGGTAGTTGGTTTCTTTTCTACTCAGGGAAATGAAAATTAGGTAGTTGAAAAACTATAAATATAATTTAACAAAGTTTAAAAAAAAACACTAGACAAAAAGGGGAAATTATTTTTTCTTAAATTGCTGTGCCAATTTTATGTGAGAGATAAGTGCAATGCAATGTTGATGACAATATTTATAGAACCTAATTCCGTTGCATGAAGTAATATTTAACAAAAAACAATAACATTTGCTCAGTATATTTCGTGATACTTTAAGATAAATATACACATTAGTCAAGGAGTTCCACTGCATAATACCAGTATTAAAACTGGATTCGATATTTGAACCTCCGCCTCCATTTAATCACTCGAACCGAGTGTTAGCTTGATCTATTAGCCCGATAGTTGGATTGCTAACGCTGTAAGGGTAAGACAAATAAAAGTACATTTATCCACCGATTAATATTCGACGGACTTCGGGTCTGAACAACTCGATGGCGCAGATTGATGATCTTTATTTTATTTCTACCACGCTCTACTCAATTTTAACTGTTAAAGTTGATATATTTTGTTTTATATTCAATTACTGGAAGAAATTCAGTATTTTGGGAAAATTTAATTTGCGTTACATAAATGTCATATTATTATAATAGTAATATCAAATAAAGTCATAGTATTATAAAATATTATTAAGAAACTTTCTCACAATTTATACAATGTTGTATAAATTGTGAGAAAATGTTGTATGTAGATAGAGATATAGAGAATAGATCTAAAACATTATATTTCAACGGTAAATCGAATTACTAAACGCCATATGTATCTCCTTATTTAAAGGTGCATATATTATGTAAAAGTCGGTGAACATTACAACTATTTTTACTTGTTTTTATGTAAATATTCAAAGAAAAAACTAAGATATCAAATAATAATATATAGCATATATTAATATACCTTCACGTAATTTAAGATACGGTCTAAAAGTTACGTAAATTTGAAACGATTACATACAAATAATGTAATTGGATAAGAAATATAAACGGAGTGCCTTGACACTATGTTCACTTTGACTACCCTGTTATGTGAGATAAAGCGTGAAACTGAAGAAATATATTTTTCAGGTCCCTGTAAATTTTTTTTTCTACTTTATATTTCGTGCTATAAAGTTGTATATACTATTTTAATAAAAAATAAATAACCTAAGAATATTCACTCAGTACGAGTTGTGTAATAGAGGAATTAATTCAATTTACTACGATTGGATTACCCCATCTGAGTGCTAACTTGATCCATTGGCCAGACGGCCGGCGTGCTAACGCGGTAAGGAAAAACAAATAAAAGCGCATTTACCCACCGATTAATATTCGACGGACCACGGTCTGGACTCCCTGACCACATCGTTTATTTAACCTCTTCTGTCAATTTGATTTCCGACCTCAGGGTATGTAATTTCCATTACGGAGGCCAAGCGCTTTGTTTGTGGACGTGCGGAGCAATAAAGCTAGAAGATCTGTTTTATCAATTAGTTAAGAAACTTCTTCGTTGTATAAACTGTCTTTTAAAACTC
>JAKGSA010000120.1:218466-274035 GCA_033558755.1 Philaethria dido
TATATATATATATATGCGACATTATGTGATAGAAATATAGAAAATAAATAATCAATAGTCACAATTATGCCTACAATAATCATAAAATATTTAAATTTTAATACTTCCCCCGGAACTATAAGTTTAAACGGAATTGTCATTATAATAGTTTAACAGAAAAGGTGTAGACTAATTTATAAATTCTATTACGTATTATTAAATTGATATTTAATCATCATCATGTATTTTAGATATCTAGAGTTAATTTATATAGTCTTCGAAAAGTATATTGAAGAAATTAATGAATTAAGGTTTTTAAGAAACTCGATTTCATAGTTAAAATTCTTCTAAAAGTTCTAAATAAAAAAAAGTGTAAAATGATGAAATTTGTTAAATGTTTTTGTAATGGAAAATAGATGAAATAAAACAATGTATATATAGTAAATTATTAGAATATAAAAAAAAAAAAATGCTTATTTTATATCTTTCCTAGAATATATATATTTTTTAATCTGCTTACGAACGTTTATCAAGATAAACTACTAGACAGACAATTTGGACATTAGCAAATATAACTTAAAAGAAATATACATTTTGATATGAATAAATATACTGAGAAAAACTAGATTTTAAAAAAGGATTTATCTATCTAACTAAATCTATTTCGTAGAACACAAAAAATACAAAAAAAATAATATCAAAATAAACAAAATCGAAATATTGCCCCAACACACGTACGCACCGAATAATTTTACTTAAACGCAAGTTGTTTTCTAAGGGGCATCTGCTCAAAATCGCCCGGGGGCGCTACAAATCACGCGAGAACCTGTTGTAGGTAATTTTCTAAGGCCCGTGATCTCCAAACGCCGCACTGGATAGGTACGCTTACAAATTGCGTTTGATCTTAACCGGCAATATTTCATTCGCTTATTTATGGCGAACGTCTGTATTGACGGGTCGATCCAAATATACATATATTTAGAATGCATACGTTTATCATGAATTTAATCTTGGGTTAAGGTGTTGGAAATGTTAACAATTTACATTTTAGTTTTACTTCAACACACAAATATTTGCGTATTTGAGGGAATTTTGCGTAAAATTCATAGTTTGTTGGTCTATGAAATGGTATTATTTTATTTGTTATCGACATATTTTACGATGAATAGAGACCGCTTAACCATTACATTTACTATATCTATAAATACAATGAAACAAGTGGTTTTGTAATATTTGTAGTGTTTTACCTAATTGACTAAATTTGACTTTTTAAATCAACTCGTCTGGATTAAGTTCCATCACTCCCTCTGTACAGTTTCGATTTCGGGTAGAAAGTGGAGAAAGGATTACCTTTAATATTAGCATTAAGTACTCATATAAATTATAATGCAGTATTATGCCATGAAGTTGCAGCTACCCAGCTATAGCAGGTGGTATTGTTTTTTTAATTTTATATTTATTACAGTAGTAGTAGAAGCGACATTAATATGACACTACTCTTATATGAATTAAATCTTCTTAAATGAATTTTCAGTATATATTGCTCCTTCAAGTTTTTCCCGTATATTAGAGTGGTCAAAGAACTTCGTCGACATTCTGTACGCCGTTTTCGTCTGAATTCGAGATATTTTGTGAACTCAACACCACGCTTTATTTTACGAGAGTGAAGAAATGCAAATAATTTAGTCATTCTCCCGGGTGGGAATCGAACCCATTACCACAATTGAATTTACAGTTAGACGCTGTCCCATTGCGCCACTTTTCAATAGACTACATATTTATTTTTTACTCGGATATCACAGCACAAACGTTGGTTTTGAAAAATTTTTATAATTGTGATTTTTATTACTGTTCTTATAATAATTATTTTGAATATTAATGCTTACAGAAAATACCTTAAAGGTGTTTACACATCAAACGGTACGATGTGGGCTTAACCGTTTTATCTTGGGATTAGTATATATCCTAGCCAATTTACGTGACTCCCTGTTACATGATGAGCCTGTGTTTGCAGGATCAGGTGCTAACTTTTTGTTTTCGAGGAAAAAGTATTTTGATTACAATTGCGACCTTTCTCTCTTATATTAGCTACTAAGCCAATAATAAAGTATTAAATATAAATACAAGCATTTAATATAATTTATTTTGTAAATAAAAAAGTGCATATTGATATATATATATATATATATATATATCAATATGCACTTTTATACTGTAATTTAAAAGAAAAACTTACAACGTAGGATTAGCGAGTAATAGTCATTTAAAATATAATATTATTTCACGATCGTTGTAAATGTTCAATTTTTTTTAAAGCATAAAACTTTATTGTTCCAAAAAGTGTACAGTTTTATTAACAATGAGCCTCCATTTAAGCAAAGAAATGCTTGTATTCAATTATTATTTATTATACTCTATTCTCTATTACAAACATTTTTTTCTTTGTCTAAAATGATATGGACTCTGATAATCAGACCTTCACTTGCCGTTTAATAAGACACATATAGAAAGAGAGAGAAATGTAAAAAAAAAACAATATAATATATCTGTCGCAAAAAGGCATATAAAGAAAATTTATATTAATTTTTATACTGCATTATGTAAACATAATTTTTATTTCCTTTTCTCGTAGGTCCTTTTGTACCAAAAAGTGTTGACAGCTATTAGTATTAGCATATCATCTATGTACAACAGACCGTACATTAAATAAGCCCACTTTGGCGTCCTTTTTTAATATATTCAGTGACTTGAAGCAAAATTTTGACTGAATAAAAATTCTATCTTCCATAGTCCTTGCTTGCTGACATTGCTTATTAAGACTAACAACAGCTATTCCCTTTTTTTAAAGCGGACTGTAAAAATTGCAGCGCACGATGACTTCACTTTTTAGTTTTTTGTTCAAATTGCAATTAGTGAGGAGTTTGCGAATCCTCGGCGTGGTGTCAGAGATTGATGACAATGGAAATTTTATACATCGTTAGTCAGGACCACGTTAGGTGAGTGCGCTCTTTTTTCAGTAATCCTAACTGCTCAAGTACACCTTGGCTTATCACAAATGAAAGGTGCTTCGTATGTCGTGGAGTATGGTAAGTGTATAAAAACGATGCCGCGCTTGCGTGTCTTGATAGTTTAGTTACCCTGTACAAAGATTGCTGCAAAGTGTTAATATATATGTAACAATTTTAAATAATAAATCCAAGTGAAGAAAAATTACTTTGTATAGTAATAATATTACACATTTTTCCACATACTTATTTTGTCTAAAATATATTACGAAATAAAATAGTAAGATGTTAAAGACTCTTTACACCTTACACAACATCATGGTTGTCAAATTCACTGATTATTCTAAAATGCAACGCTTATAGACTTTTTAATTTGTAACAATTTAAGGAAGCACCTGTTATTTTTGTGCGTCAGCATTAAAATGATCGGCAATTAATCGGCAGCTAATAGCCTATAAATTTTGTCACCGCAACAATATATAATGAAAATCGAAAGCGATTATTCATTTTTGAAAATAGCTTGATTTCAAACAATGAAACCGGAAAAATACTTATTCGATTGTGCGCGACAATCAATTTTTATCCTGCGGATGGGTATTATTGCGCTGGGCTGTATACCCGAACTCATTCGTTTGTGTTTATCAGCAGGGAAACCGATAACCCTCATTCCGCTCGGTCTGACGCAATGCAGAGATTAAAGGCTTTCGCTCGTAGTGCCGTGCCGGTGGATATGGTGTCGGCAGGATCCACTATAAATCCAACCTGACGTACTTTTGACACTTGCATAGTAAATCTAATCATATTTTAAAGTGAATAGTGAAAAATATCGACAAAAATAAAATGAAATATGTTGAAGTAGTAAGTAATACTCGTTTATCTCTAATTAATTAACAAAGACATAATGGCTCGAATAGTTTGAAAATAGTAAGAATCTTCGAAATAGAGCACAATAAAGAGATAGAATTCCTTGTGTTCGTGAAATAAAAGGAAACCCTTTTAGAAGCGAAAACAAAGGCGTAAATCTTTGTTGGCCGACTGGTTGACATACTGTTACATTCAGTTAATCCGGTGATCTGACTGAGGTCCTGGCTCAGTTGACATCGAAACTCTCCTTTATGTCACGCAGCGTTAAGTCCTTTTGTCACATGTATACTTCAAACGTATCGTTTTGATAAACAAAAATACTCTATTTTGTTTGTAAAAAAATTATCATAATCGTTTATTTGTCATTTGATAGGCAGCTTTTCAATACAATTCGCAATATTATTTATTTTAGGCCTAAATTGATTTATGCATGTAATATGTCTACAAAAATATATATGATATAGTTGCTAATATGTCTGGATATTTGAAAAGGAACGTACTGCATGTTAACTCACTTATTTTTACGTGTTGTATTGTAATTGTACATTATTTCTTTCAGTTATAAATTTTGTAGTTTACGTAACATGTAAAACAATACAAAACATATATTATATATTGAAATTATTGTTTCTGATAATATTTGTCTTCGTAACAAAATAATCACGAAGGCGTATCGGTGATCGTATATGTACAGCATAAACAAAGACCTGTACCTATTGGTTTATTATATTGTCCCAGCACAAACTCTTAATTTATTGGCATTGATATTACCAATGTTCTAGATTTTGTGTAAAAGGTTAAATTTCAAACAAAGGCCTTAATAACTCAGGTCTAGCTTAGTTAATAATTATTCTCAGGGCAAAATATTGGACGAGAAAGACCCTTACGCTAATGAACATGAATAAGAACGAATTAAGAAAATTCTGAATAGTTTAAATATATTTCTGCTAAGGGGGACATAGAGATCACTGAAGTGTTTAAGACATTTCGATAAGTGCTCGGGCTATCTTTTAATTTAGTTAATTGTGAGTCACAGTGGAGGGCTTCAAGTTGTTCTTGAGATATCACGAATGTCTTTATCCAATTTATTTAACGATGGAGGCGCTCTCATTAGAGATCGTAGTGGACGAGCCCGAGGCGTCTCGACCGTCGAATGTTGGCTGCTTTCGCTTCGCTAACGTCTTCTTCGTTAGTTCCGAGGACTAGTACTTAGGTATCTACAATACCTTTTACTTCTTACATGTCGCAAGATCTGAAATACTTTGTGCTATATATGATTTTTATTGATTTGCTTATAATACGATGCCACTTTTTCATTATGCATTTAAAATAAATTTATAATATTATTGACATACTCCAGAAACTTATATTTGAACAACACGACTCATTGAGAAATATTACTAGAATAAACTTTTATCTTCACGAATGTCTTTTCGCCACGTGTTCCTGACAATATGATATAGACAATGCCTTACAAAGGATTGTGCTTCGTTTGCACATCGTATGTTACTTTCCTATTCCATTTTTATATTCTGGCTGAAAAAGATCCCGTACTAGAAATAGGTACATAGTCCAATGGGGCGTATAAGTAACTTAGATTGTTCGTGATCTAAACGAGGCACAAGAGACAATGCGTTTGAAAAGGGTGAACTACATCGTCCTCACGTTCCTGAAATATGATTTCGATAAGTTGTAAGCTATTGGACAGGGTTTTTCTTTTTATGAAATTTCTACGTTATATACTGCGTTTAAATTGTGACGTTACGTAACTTTATTATAATATATATACTATTTTTTTTATTTTTTTTTATTTTTTATTATATATACTAATTTATATTAGTAATACGATTAGATATAAGTAAATACAAGGAGGACTAATTAAATTTTATTTTCTCAATTTTTGTTCGTTATACTTAAATGATGTTAATAAGAGCCCATTCGAATTATTGTGGTACATTTGAGAATACGATATGTGTGGATCCGTAGATCTGAGGCTTAGGTTCTTAAAAATTCTTACTATATTTAAACACACTATAAGTTTTAATTAGGTAATAATTGTTGGAAATAAAAATAAGGAAAATATTTATAGAGTTAAATAAATTAAACAGAATCCAAACACTCTCGCTGATTTTTATGAAATAAAGTAATAAAAGAAATTGATTAATTGTCCTAATATGTCATTAAGCCTCATGAAATTGAAATATAATAATTATTTATAAAAACAACGAACTTATATAGAAATAACATGCTAATATTAAATATATTAGAGTATATTTTTCGATTGTTTTCGTTTGCGAATTATAAATAAAAATCGCATAATTTGTGAATCGTAGATATGATATAAATAACTTTATTACAAAGTATGTGCTATTTATAAGAAGTTGTTAATAAAAGACAATTTTTGTCTTTATAGTAATATTGTATAGTACGTCAAAAGAACAGATGAAATACGTTATTAATCACTTGATATGATTCTGAGAAAAATATTGTCGTCACATGTTCTCGACACACTGAGATTAACACGTCCGTTCGTTACTTCATCATAGGGAGTATTGGTATGAGAATACTTTTCTATGTGAATCATATAAAAAAATAGATAACTATACTCGTATATTCTTAACTATTTTTTTATATTAAAGTTATAGCAAAATTTAGTTTCCTACAATTTATCTATCAATCATTATATGAATATTTAAACTATTTATGAAAAGAAGCATTCTGCCTCAGACATAGACTTAGACGTAATTTATAACAGATAAAATTTTACACCATTATTTATATTTCTATATGTTGACTCTGTCGAATAAAATTTAAAGTTACAATCATCTGAAGCAGATACGTTCTAACGACATTACAGAGAACCTGATGATTTATGTAAAAAACAACTGTTTCCTTAGTATTTAATTTCCTTCTTAATACAATAAAGACGCAGTACATGTATAGATGTATAGTATGTAGTGTATATAGGTTCATATTTCTAATGAGGAACAAAATATTTTTTGTATATTAGCTGCACGCTGTGTCCCGCATATAGCAGGGTAGGCAGAGGGAACCTGAGAACCTAGTGTTAAGACACCCTGTTCTCTTTCAGTTCATCGTCAGTGTGCTTGAATTTGTAATGATAATGAAGCAACTGGTATATGAATAACCTATACTATAAGTAGGAAAACAAAATAATAGTATAAAACAGTTTAGTTTCGATATTATTCAATTTTTAAACAAAATCATTTTTAAAGCAGAGATGAACGTTAGGGCGTATTTTATGGGGCCCCTTAAAACTAAATCGTGGTAAGTTCCAGGTACTCTCCAAATTCCTTCATCTGCAATGGGATGTGCTCGGCACCAGTTCAGTGGTCCATGGATTGCAAAGCTTCTTCTCTTCTTTTTCGGATTATAGCTTATTTTACGTGTAAATTTATATTTATGGATAAAAACTTCTCCCCATAAGTTTTGAAATCTATAAACAAGCTTCCACAGGTTGACTGGAAGAGATCTCTTTTAGGGATAAGTCCAACTTTGTAAACTAAAAAAAAATATTTACTTTTTCACACGTATTTTTTTAAGTGCAATAAAGAATATTAACAAGCTATTTTATTTCATGTTATATATTGTCTCTTTTTATATTCAATAATTCCACTTGTAGATTTATCGTATATATTGTAGGATTAATTCAGTATTCCAAAGCAGAAGATATTAATTAATAAATTAGGTTTTAGAAGAGATTATTCTGTTCTCGATACCTAGGGAGCTTTTTCTTTCTATCTCTAGACAAGCCTCACATTAAATAACAATTTTCTACGTATGTATGAATATATTTCTAAGGTTTTTCTCATAAGATCCCTACGGGTATTTATTCCATTTTACATTTACTTTTGTTATTAAAATATATAAAAAATATATCAATAATTCTATCTTTTAATTAGATAATTTAATAATTTTACGATATGTTTTTAAAACACGATGAAATTTTTTGTTAAAATATGTATTTTTGAATAAGAACTATATAATCAAGCGTTAGTTAATATAAAATGTGTTTCATTCTCTTATTTCTATTTGTTACTTAACTTAACTTCACGCTTATCCCTAGCGGGGTAGTCAGAGAGAACGGAGCGCCAAACGCTACGGTCCCTGCATACCTCTTTCGCCTCGTCCACAGTCATTAACCTCTTCATGCATGCCCTCCGGGGAGTCCTCATGCTTTTTACGTGACCTTCCTCCAGTACTGATATTGTATTCTCGAAGGTCAACCGAGGTCTCCCCCTGCCTCTCTGCCTCTCTATTTGTTTCTCTCTATATGTTCTTCTATTTGTTTTAGTATAATATTTCACTTTTGTTGTATCAACAGTTATTTTGTAAAATAAAACTGATTTTGCAACTTTACGACTTTTACAAAATTTATTTATACGTAATTGTTTTGACTTAAATCTACTATTTGTATGTTTGAAGTTTTATACTACTTTAAAATGTCATATTTCAACATCATTTGGTTAGCCGAACCGAGTTTTAAAATAAAGTAAATTTAAATATTTGGCGCGAGTAACGTGCGGTAACAGCGTAGGTATACGTAGATAGATATTAAATATAAATATGAACGCGCTTACCACATACCAGACACTATCTCGTCTATGAATACGTGCAAATACATTATTTTTCAGAATAATAAATGTAATATTTTTTGTCAATTGAACTATAAAATTCGAGTGAAAAGGCTCGAATAAGCATGAAATTTCGCTTTGCCGTCGCCTGTCAACAGACAGAAATGATACGCACCATCAAGTAATTATCTCGTTACCCATTAAAACTGGAAATATAGGGTTACCAATTAACAATTGTTACTGCTGACTTAAATAAAATAGGCGTTCATTTTAATACTTATTTTTGTTTCCACTTCGCTCTATAGCAATGAGGAATGTGAATATTCATAGACTATTAATTATAACAAAATACCTGATCTATTTATAAATAAAAGCTTCATCTTTAACAGAATGAACAATTTCTCATCTAAAAATAGCGAAATTTAATCCGCAAACAACTTTCCAGCTTGCATATTTATGAGATTCCAAAGAGTTGAGTGACGGAAGCTAAATAGTAGCTGGTGTTATTTAAACAAATTTTAAACAAGAGCATCTCGTGCAAAATTTTATTAAATTACCCATTGTTAGCAAATATCGTATACTTGCTATATAGAAATATTGTTTCATTTTGGATACTTACTTGGTTTTAATCCCTACACATATCCAACCTTTTTTAAATATAAAGTAAGGACTATTTCACACTCTACCTTGGCTGAGATTACCTAATATTAAGGCACTTTATTTTTTATTTTTCATCTATTAGAGTTGCGTTGAGTTATTCAACAACGCTCTTTGTTTATTTAGATCGTGGAAAATAAAATAGATTTATATATAAATATTCCCTCGAGTGGAAAGCCCAAAATTATTATACGTACAGGTAGACGCTTGCTAACTGACGATGACTTGATATACAAAACTTGATATCATTCTTTTTTTTTCGAAGAATATGTATAACGCTAATACTCACTATAAATATATAAATAGTATAAAGGAAATAATATAAGAAATTGTTTAGTACTCAAAATAATGATGAGTGCTTTGTAGGAATATTGGACAAATCCTAAAACAGAAATTTGAATTACTGTAACGATTGTTGAGCAAGCCGCAAAATTCTTAGAGAAGAATTGAATATGGAAGTGCTCCGAATTTCGGAGAAATAAGCGTTTAAGTAGTGATCATCGTGGATGGAAATTGCACAAGATATGAAAGTATTAGAAAAAGTCCTGTTCTGGCATTAAATAGATCTATTTGCTGATAGTATGCGATGAAATTCCAGAAAGCTTATTCATTTTCCGGATTCATTCTGCTTTGCTTATTAGGCAGTTTAGTATTTGTTTTGACAATTTCTATGTTTATTTGACGGAAATTGTAAGTATTGTGGGGTACATGAAAAATAATCTAAAAAGGGCGGGATAGCCTGCCTATGTTTAAAACTTCTTCATTAGCTCCACAGGGCTTAGTGTATTATAATCAGTATTCCACCTAGTGTTCGATGTGTATAAGGGATTTGTTGTAAGTATGTGGTAGGTAAACATATTAGGGATTAAAGGTATTTTACTAGAGTGCGCTAATAATTTGATCCAGAGAAAATAAAAAGAAAGTTTCAGTTACCTGAAAATATAAGTATTAACCATGGAGCAGACAAACTCTGGGAAAAACCTTGACGGCATCGGTGACCAACAGTATTTCGGCAACACCTGTGCAAGTTATTCTACATTCTTACTTTAACGTTGATGCCAGCCATTCCGTGTAAGCCATATTGAGTTTGCTAGAGGCTGTTGTTGTTAAGGCCCAGGAAGGCTCTTGACCTAGAAGAGATTTCATGGATCCTACCGCAGATCATGAAAAAAAATAAGGGTGCAAGCAAAAATCTGTTGTTTTGTAGTTTTGGAAAAGGCGTTTGATAACGCTGTGAGTATTCACAGTATGGAACTTCAGCATAGGTGTACGTATCATAGGTACTGATGGAATGATATGACAGGGATAAGTGTAATGATACAAGAAGAATGAACAAAACATGAAAGCGGTAGAGATGCAATCACTTTGTAGTAAATACGTAATCAACATAGTTGATTCACGAGTATTTAACTCGTAAATTTCTTAGCGTTAAGTAAAAGTTCAATTCATTTTGAGGTACACCTTAATTTTCCATTCGCACGTCACTACGTTTATTTTGTTATTTGTAAGGATAAAAAATCAATAAGTTAATAGTTATCGAGACGGTCCGTGTAATTGTAATGAGTAAATGAGCAAAATATCGTTTAAACACTATATATTTTTTTATCTTCCATCTACATAATTGAGCAATAGAAGCAACTGTAAGTTCTAGTTAAAGTATTCAAAATTTCATATCAAATAAAGAGAATAGTAACAGTTATGCATTGTGGTCAAAGAAACTATAACAGTTTCAAAAACTACTATTGTATGAGCTGCGGAGCCGTCGAAGCGTGTTTATTGTTTTCATGCGAACAACTTGCTCGAACTACAAGAAAAGTCAGTTACTTTGACTGAGAAATTCTTATAACCATCGTAGCTAAATGTGAATGTGAAGCTTTGAGAAAAATATGAAAATATTTTTAACTAAATTACTTTAAATCTGAAAACCTATAATGTTTATAGAGGTAATATTTACCGTAAAAATTGTTTCTTTTACTGTAGGAATATTGATTTTAGCAAATACGATTTTATATTCACACTCGATGTATCTAAAATTGGATCAGTGATGTCAGAAAAAATCAGCGACGTTGACATCAACCCGTCTTATTTGCAAAGATAAAATGTTTATGTATATTTATTCTGACATATATAATATTTAAGTGAAATTTTCGCAAATACCGTAAAATAAAGTATGTCTGTTTATAACATTAAAAAACAAAGTTTTTATTATTTTTATACATTACATACATACAAAGTATAGAAGTAAGTTCATAATCCGTAACAATGGAACTAAAATTAAGATTTTTCAAAACTTGGAAACAGAAATTCATATCCACTATCTATCCTTTCTATCCTATTAGTATTAAAAAAAAACATACAACAGTACCTAGCCATGCAACCCATAGAACTCTAGGAACCTATATAACTATAAAATTTATAAACTTATTTGTCCAAATTCATATTAAGATTTACATAATGTGAAAAAAGACCACCTCGCAAGAAAACACAAACGATGAGAATTTTATTTTCATACTCACATTTGCGCAATTTGTATACAGAATGTAAATTAGTAAGCGCCTTATTTCAGCCAGCGGCGCCAGGTTATTTAGCTTAGTGTCGCGCTGGCGCTTGACGAATAAAAATATACTTAGACGAATAAGCTTCTCAGTCACATTCGTTACTTTTCAAATTGCGCCAGGCAAATGAAATGTTGTCTTGATACATTTCATTGTTATTAACAAGATTTCTTAGAATCTTTTTCAGCGTATTATTTTAGAATACTGTGACATTTATATATACACTTACGATTTCAATATTATTAAAATTTTTTTTTTTTTATGGATAACGGATGGCAAACGAACAGAAGTACCACCTGATGGTAAGCGGTTACATTCGCCCATGAACATCTACAACACTAGAGATGTTGTAGATGCGTTGCCAACCTAGAGGATATAGGTGGAAGGGGAGGACAATGTAGTAGTCCGCTATCGGAACCATCACATTTTGGGGAAAGGATGGATGGAAATGGGGGAAAACCTGGCTTACATGCCATCCAAACGGAACACATCCTTAGATATTTGGCGGTTCGTCTTTGACATGATAGTGGTCGCGAGCCAGACGGAGGACGAACCTCCTACCACCAAACTACTGGGATACCCGCCTCTTACGGAACGCTACCCAGCGGCGGAGGGAAATTGTATTCTAACCCCGTCCCTTCACAGGGATAAATTACTTACTTACCGTTACATTAGTTGTACCTACTTATGTTATCTTTTATTGTTATGATAATGTTATTGTCTACATTATCGATACAATTTTTTGATTGAAATGTCTGGTTTATATACTTTAATGGTTTGGAGGAATTACTCATTGATGTCATCATCAAATACAAGCTTAAATTATAATATTTTACTTTAGCAATTTCTATGTAAATAATGAATGACACTGATTTGACGCATACAAAAAGTACAAAACAAACACTCTCGTATTCTATATTCCATGCATACTTGTACAATGTATATCAACAAAAACTTCAACGTTACCTCCGGTGTAGGCTCAACTCACTGTTGCACTGTTAACCCGGATTAAATAATTAAATTTTCGCACATAATATCTCAATGTACTTTTAATAATTAGCGAATAAAAGTAATTATTAAAAAATCTTTGTGCAGTCCGTTACAGATGAGAAAGGCGATAATTGCATTCAAAAACAGTTTTATCGACAAATCTCTTTTAAAGTTTATCTTCGTGAATTTCTCGATTCATAATATAAAATATTCTTTTAGTGAAGTTTAAAAACACCTATTTTATCGTATAAATGAATCGCATAAATAAGATAAACCGAGCTCGGCGGTTTGGTTTGTAATGTGGGCATCTGTGGGGTGGAGCTGAATACGTTTGAATAATAAAGCGATCAGGAAACCGACTTTCGTTGTTTTAATTTTGTTTCGCGTCGTGTTCACGAGTTTCTAAAAACGTTTAACCGCACACCGTTTAATTAAAGTTCTTACAAAAAATAACGTAGTACAGAAATATTTTGGTTTTTCCACGACACTCGATTTGTTGTGTGAAAATAGTATATAGTCGGCGACATTGTATTGAATGTACCAAATGGAATCCGTGTTCCCAGTGGGATGAATGAAAAAATGTTTTGTAGTGAACGCGTCCCCGTTGCGCTGTCCAGTGAAAGATTTACAACGTTCTATTACTGCTGTATAGCGTATCCACATGTGTTTTAGTATATTGACTGCGATCGTAAAGAGCTCATGATATGACTACATGATTTAGATATGCTTAAACCGATTCTGTAATTAGCTCGTAAAGACTAATATTTTCTTTTCTTGCTCATTACTTAGGAGTTTTAGAGATGAATTTGTTATGTTTGTTACAGAATGTGTGTTACACAACAGTGTTTACTGAAAAAGATGGTCCATTAATTAAATTTTATTTTTTAAGTTGTAATAAATTTTTATTGCCTATCATTTTTCACGTATTTAAATTTAATAAGTTAACGAGGCTTATTGACTTTAATTTCATAAAAATATTAAAATAGGTAGGTAGATAATTCTTATTTTCAATATAAAAAATTGTAAAATAAAATATATATTTTTTTTATCTTTACGCTGTATCCCTCATATAGCAAGGTAGGCAGAGGGAACCTGAGAACGTAGTGTTAAAACACTCCGTTCATCACTTTCCGCCAAATTGAGGCATGGCGTGCTCATTGGCGGAACTCAACGCCGCGACAAGGCAAATGCCTTGCTACCAAACCCAGGAAATTAAAATACTAAGCTTTTACATTTCCTGTAGTGGGAATCGAATCCACAACCTGTCACATTTACAGTCACACGCTTGTGCGTCTGGCCACGACAAAATAATGTAATTAAAATAATAATCTCCATTCCACAGTACTATTTTTGTTATCCATATATTTCACATTCCCTACGTGTTAGCGGGACTATCTCTGACTAATTACCTATGGTTATTTTTTTATTCTTTAAGGTGCCTCTACGTTTTGGACTTGTGTCCCCACGCAAGCCATTCAAAAGACAGCATTTCTTAGAACCCGAGAACTTTAAGAATTGAGAAAAATAATCATGTATATATATTTTTTAACTTCATGCTGTATCCTGCATAAAGCAGGGTAGGCAGAGGGAACCTGAGAACCTAGTGTTAACACTCCGTTCTCTTTCAACAAATCCGCTCCCCACTTTCCGCCAGATTGAGGCATTGCGTGTTGAGTGTATGTGTAAATGTACGTATTTGTGAATAATAATAATAATATTATTTATTATAAGCCTATGATAAGATACAATACCACAAAAATTAAAACACAAAAAAAGAAATGCATATGAATTATCGCTATAGTAGCCATCTCTTCCACGCGACCTTAAGGCAAGTAAAGGAAGTAAAGGCTAGGCAAAAGGCTGGGGTTGTAAGAAATAAGTATAATATATAACAATTATGCAATTATAATTAAAATATATTATCGTGGCGCGGAGGGACAGCACCTGACAGTAAATGAGATGGCGAATTTGTGTTTCACTTGGGGGACTTTTTTGTAATTTTACGATTTTTCCCGCATAACAGAGTAGTCCAGGTGAACCCAGTCTAGATAACCTGTTCTCCACTTTCCGCCCGAATTTAAGACATTACATGTTAAGTGGCGGAACTCAACGCCACGCTTTCTCTTACCAGTGCGTACATACATACATACATAGATAGCTTCACGTTGTATCCCGCATATAGCAGGGTATGCAGCGGGAACCTAGTGTTAAGACACTCCGTTACCCACTTTCCGCCGAATTGAGGCATTGCGTGCTGAGTAGCGGAACTCAACGCCGCGCTTCGTCTTACTAGTGCGGAGAAGACAATTTAATATAATCACTTCCCCGAGTGGAAATCAAACTCACAACCAATAGCGTTTATAATTAGATACTGCTACACTGCTCCGTGATGACCTTATGAGAGGATTCATAATATTTAAATTATTATCATTTTCCCGCTGTGGTAATACAAGTGACAAGTGCGGCGTTAATAACGCTGAAATGTCTGGAAGGAGGGCGGGATGTGCAGAATGGAGTGTCTGGATTCGGTTTTCTGCCTTTCACGTTAATTAAAAAAAGTATGAATCTCTAAAATATTACAATTATCAACTCAAATATTTTACATATACGTATAGTATATGAATAATATTTAAAGTCAAAGTCAAATGATTTTATTCAAAATAAGAAGTTAGTTAGTTAACAAGAAACTCAGCAGGACTTTTCTTTTTTTTATTAGTCAATACTTTACAATTATATATTAGTAATAATGATACCTTTGACTATAATAGTTATAATGATACCTTAGACTGGATCGAGCATTTCATTCCCAAGGCGTGTTATCATTTATTAAATCACTTTATGATAGATACTTAAGATATTGATTAATTATTTGCCTCGAGGCTTTCTAGCTAGAAAGGGCATAAATTAACTTGTGTAGAACTATTAACTAAGTGTAGCAACAGTGCAAAACTTAATGGATACCTTTCATAATCTCACAAAAATATATTAACTATTTACCAAATTTAGAAAAGTGAAAACAAAATAACTATAGGATAGCTCCACTAAATAATCGATATCCAACAGAAATAGTCTAAGCCAATGTATAAGTTGCTCAAAGAACATCCAAAAATAAGCAACGCTACGGCCGTATTTGAGATATGAGTTTTTCAAAAATATCTCAAGTCACGGATCTCAGTGGAGCTCATAATAACTTCAACTAGTTCTTACGTTACTTCCTTCATTTCTTTTTGAAGTCGAGACTTTAATTTTAAAGTAATTACGTTCTAACTTTTCTCATTGCTGGAAATAGTAAGTTTATGAAAGGATTTGCGAACACTAATAGATACGGAATACGCCTTAGGAACTTGCACGGCTCCCAAATAGATTCCAACTCACGTTCATAGTTTCGTAGATGTATAGGTCTATCATATATATTTTTGAAATACAGGGCGAAAGGTATATTTAATTCCAAAAGTTAATTTATTTCGTGCGAGCGAGAAACCTTAAAATTATTTTGAAGAATTCCTTTTCTGTAGTGTACGTTCTTTACCCCACATCTAGTTGATTGTGTAGGCCACTCACGATGCCAACTCGTTTGTGAAGGTAACAATGTTGAGTGGAAAAGAGTTAAAAGGCTGCGCCCCTCGCGGCTTCAAGTGTGCCTCGGGTTTCGGTTACGGATCATTAAGCTTATTACATTTGTGGGAAATTCCTTTTGTGTGTTTTATATGTTATAGATGTACTTTAATTTATTTTTCTTGTTTCAAGTGTTTCTTTGAATATAATGGGAAGTACGCAATAGTAAAAAATGTACAGGTACTTATTAATATCTTGGCTCTTTTTTATAATGTTTTGCGTTGCCTGCCCATTCTTAGTAACTTTTTATGTTCCCTTATAATGCCAAAAATACTATAGATCATTAATTAAAATAAAAATACAGTATATGTAATAGCTAATTAAAAAGAAAAAAATTCTATGTTACTCTAAAAAGACACAAATTGTAGCTAAACTATTTAGAGAATAACTGGCAGTGGTGGCGCTAATGATTGACTTTAAGCTTACTTTGTAGGATTTATATTGTGGATAGTGTAGTGATTAGAAAGGGATTAAGTATACCAAGAAATTTCGCTATATTTTTCTTATAAACTCGTTAGTATATGTCGTAAAGTTGAATGTCTTATTTGTGTATTCTATCTTTCTTTTATTCTTTATGCATTAGCAGAACTATTAGTTGAAAATTATGACAGAGAGAATAAGTGACTTTTTTTATTTGAGACTTTTAACGGTTACAGAATAAATAATATTTCTTTATTTCATATTTAGAATATCACTTTTATATGAATAGATATTGGAACTTAAAAATTAGATAGGCTTAAATAGGAGAAGCACTTTCAAATTGTTAATTAACATAAAGATGTCGGTATGGTCAGTTCTACCAGAAGGTCCTACCACCGGCTCGGAACATAATTTTGCCTTCCAAGTCGATGTTAGTTCATCTTCTTGTATTTTATATTGACAAATCATAAGTGTACTATATGGATAAATCAGAAGATCGAAACAATAAATTTGAGCTATAACACAATAATTATGCAAATTTAATAACCATTCGTGAAATAATTAATGTTTACGAAATACAAGTATTATTCACTTTGGCAGTAAGCTTTTAAACTTAGAAAGCTCTATTCTTTAACTCAATTCATTATCAACTTTGTAGCAATGTTACGCTTCAATAGGCGGTGAAACATCCGTAGCAAAGGCCAAACGTCAACTTATTCATTCATCGTTTGTCGCCGGAACGTAAACACAAATGGAAATGTTCGCAACTAAATCGCATCGCAGGTATACAAAGGTAAACAATTGAAGCTTATGGAAATCAGGGTCCGTAGTATTTTACCGGATTAAATATACTAGCAATTAGTGCCACCCCGCCTTACCCTGCCGGCTAGTTATTTATCGCGAGGTCTTAGACTTAATTAAAACATCTTAGTTTAAAATCCAGAACTATATGTATTTATACGTATCTCTTTTGTGGAAATTAAATTAGGACCGCTTAGGAGCCTCGAATACTTACAATGAGTATATAACCGCTCCACCGTGTTTCATGTTGTATTTGAATGTTACTACATTTTCATAGTATTTTTTGTAATTTATGTTAATATTAATGAAGTAGACAGATATAAAGTAATTTTGCTTTGTTACTGTTATTGTTGTTGTTCTTCTCATATAAAAAGAGTTAGTTTCGACTTTTGGGTGTCTGAGATTTTAAAATATGTTTTCGTCGCACACTACACCTGCGATGGTTACGGGATAAAAACTACTTAGAGAAATTATTTTAATTTTTCCGCTCTACTAAGAAATTGGTATCCGCTACTCACCACGCAGCATGTTAAAGTAGGCTGGAAAATGAAAAACGGAGTGTCTTATCATTATGTTCTTGTGTACTAGCTACGTGATAATAATACTTATTTTTTTTGTTTTTTTTCTTGCATGTAGAAGTACTCCGTTTAAAAATTTGCCCAAACTAATTTTAAAATTCACGACATCAAACAAATTTAAAAGTTTGGAATAGAAGAATCGACTTTGTTTTAATTACTATCGTGGGAGGCCGGATCAACTCGGCGTTTGAATGTGCACCTCAACTACGAAGAACTCCAGCAGAATGCAAATTTAAATTAAAACTCACTTTCTAAAGACTGCTCGGATAATTAGAACATGTTTGGATAAGCTCATCTCGCAAATTAATTAACTAATTTTTCGTTTAACCTCAAAGTTCTATCGCGAAATATGAAAATGTTACTTAAATTTTAAAAAATTCCATGAAAATATTAACACAAAATATATTTTATATAAGCTTATCTCGTCAACCACCAACCAATATTTATGCGAGATATAATGATAAGTCGAATAAAATGTCTACATTTTCACATACATTCGGAATACAAAAATATCGAAGATATAATTTACCATATTATCCCGCGGGTGTTTAAAGGGTACACAATAATGTCGTTATTCGAAGAAAATAGGGGTTGGCACGGTTATTTAACCGTAAGTACGCGTGTGGAAATTTCGCGTACAGCCTATAAACAATTAAACAGTCTGCTTAACTGCGTTGCTGTATGTAAGCATGAAATGTATTTGGTAATTGTGGTGGTAATATAACGGAGATCCGTGCGTGACTGTAATACGGTCAAAACGAAAGAGGCTGTTTTGTTCTATTACAATTTATGACGAATTCGGAGCTTCTAAAGCATTGGTAATTACCTAAACATACATTTTAATGGGTCATTCTTACAGTATTTTTATTGAAATTCTTTGAATTAAACACTCCGAATTACAAGTATTAAAGTCAAAATGTTTTCTACGTAAATTATAGCCTTGTTTTGTTTTATTAAAAGGAGTCAAGATTGAAATAAATGTGGTTAGGTATTTAGTATAAATAAATAAAATCTTTTTGGTAAGAAAGTAACAGCAAGTCGACCTGGCATTCAGCCAAAGCTAAATTAGATAATGGAGTTTGCGTGCAAAAATATAGGAAACGAGAACAAAGACAAATGGGGTCGACTTTGACTCTGAAATGGTGAAATAAAATAACAGGAGAGATTTTGGTTAGGCCGAGCCGCCAGATCTCCTGTTATCATACTTTGGTGTGCGGTTACGCTCGTACATATATTAATACTCCTAATGAGGGATTACATTCAGTGATTAATAATCAGATTTATGTATGTATTGTCTTCTCTTTAATTTAGTCTTAAGGAAAATACATAATTAATTTTTTATACTTAATTTCTAAAAGAAGCAGAAATTCCATAAGTAATTTAAGAGGTAGTGGTCCGTGATATCTTTTTTGAAACCAGATTCAAGTGTAAAATGTCGATAACATTGACGGAAAATATTAGCGATTTTCGTTTATAAAACTTAAATATAGTGTTGTTTGTGTTGCACTATGTTTCTGAAGATTTTAGTAATCAGTATAACTATTTAGTCATTGGCTTAGCTTTACATGTGGCAAAAATCATCTGGACTTAATAAAGAGGCCGTGATGTTGGCAACAATGATTTATTATATCGCTTTTCTCGACCGCCCGAATGAACCGCATGAAAAATGATCCCGGTTATTGCTAGCAGCAACCCTGCAGTTGACGCTTTGTTTAAGCACAAATGACTCACACTGTGGAGTTGTTATTTGGACTTACGTTTTTACTGGTAGAGCTACGTCCGTATATGTCACCGTTAATGACAAATTGTTTCAATCCTCAATCCGCGCCTCTTCCACTCTCTCAATAATATTCGTCTAAGAGTGAGGGTGGCTTGACAATATTAATGAATAGAGTTCGGTTGCTCATAAAAGAATAATATGATAGCATAAAATTCTACAAATTATTAATATTTAGTTTACTGTTTCTATTTTTATTCAGTTTTAACTTTGATTATATTATGTTTTATTTTGAGTACATCTTTATATCGTGGCAATAAATTATTATAAGCATTCTTAATTACTTAACAACAACATTATATATGAATTTTAGAATGCAACTTAACGTAACTTATATTTATGTCGACTTATTATATCTTTATCTAAATAGGGATGAAAAGATATTAATAAAAAGACCAATGTGCTTCAGGAGCACAGTATCTGACGGGATGGTTATGGATTCGTCATACATAAGTTATTTTCGTTTTCCACGTGTGATATAGCAAATTAATGTATTGGGTTCCATTATTCATCACACACTTGACGTTTAAATTATGAAGAACATGAAAATTACATGTCTTAACACTAGGTTTTCTCTGCCTACCTGGATGCATGTGGAGATGAGTAAAGTTTAAAAAACTGCAAAATAATATCTTTTTTAATTCAATAAGAGCGTGATAAATTATTATAGGTAAATATTACTTTCTTCTATTCTAGTCTAGTATTATCTTCATAGAATAAGCATATTCATCTCAAAAGTGTTTTAATAATATTATAATAATTCATAGAATCTGTAGAAATTGAACTTTTACTCACATTATGAAAAACTGTTACAACAGAGCTGCCACGTTCATAATTTTTGTTATTTACATTGTAGAAAAGTCAGCTTAAAATAAAGTATGATATACTGACGTGAATTTATACTGATTAATGATATTATTAAGAGGTCACTTTTACGAAAATTATTTTAAATTTAAGCATAATGACAAAGGATGTTTATAGTAAAATGTTGATGCAAGCAAAATTTTAAACAGGCGAATTCACGGCATACTTTTAATTTGATTAACATGTTGGTAGGGTTGCCCTGTCGCGGTCACGGGCATACTGAATATGCTTGGTAAATAGGGAAATGATCCGCGAAAAATTTATTATAAGGATAAACTTTGAAAGGGTTTTAAGCAAAAATAATAACTTTTATCATTTATTTAAAATTATACCGCGCGATTAAACTTTTAGTTGTTTATTTAACATTACAGTATTTTAATTACTTCCACAAATATAAGTATATACTACGAACAAAATTCAATATTTTTTTATTAGATTCTCAATTTATTCAGATATTTAAAGAAAATTTAAACAGAATATGCTTTTTTGCTGGCGTTATTTAAAATTTTTGTCAGTAAAGTAGAATTAACACAAAGAGCTTTCTAAATTATATTTATTTGATAAAGTAACACAGAACTTGAGACTACTGTGAAACTCATATTATGATCAACTATATTCTGTTTTCTCGTATATATTTTGTTCTCGTGCTAACTGTATTACCAACTGTTACAATAAAACAAAGCCCTGCGGAGCTATCGTCTAACTCAACTGGCAGTTTAAAATGATTATCACACACCTCATTTGACATCGCTTGGTTTCACATTGTTAGTTCACTTTATGATTTATTCGTATTTCATGCCAAAGCCACATAAATAAACGATAAATGTCAAATTGCTTAGGACATATTGAATTTGAATTATATATTTAACTAGCAAATCCCCGCAACTTTGCAGCATTTAAAATTTTTATTCTTATATTCCATTACTCTTTTTACTGTCCAATTATAACATAGATAATCTGCTTAGTACATAGCAATGGATTCAAACAAAAAACAAATGAATAATACAAAAAAAATATGTGTCTTGTTCTTTATTGACGGACGGTTATAATAGAAAGTTAAAAAAGTAGGAATAGATGCATGGATTTCAAAAAAAATTATAGTCTATGACTATTCAATGTAAGCGACGAAAAAACGACGTTTGTAAATCATTATTGTTATTTTGTACCCCGCGTGATAAATGTGACTTCCATCAGATAGAAATATAAGGAGCTATGAATTAAGAACGTTAGAAACAAAGTTTTTCGGTATTTAGTTACATGTCATTCCATTTATTAGTGAACTACTGAGAAAGATTTTATTAAGTATTTTTGTAGAAGCTTAGCTTTTCGACGTTATCTGTGGGATTCTTTTACGAGAGAATTACCAGACATAGACTACAATTTCTACTTTTAAGAAATAAAGTCGAGCAATTTAAATTTTTACAGAGAGATTATATTCAAAACTCCTGCTGAGCTGGTCTTCTTAAAAGAAATAAAAACATCCTGTCTTATATCACTGTCAAATTTAAGAACTTCATATAAGCTTAAAGAGGTACAAAAATCTCATAATACCTAGGTTAGGTAGGTACCTAACTTCACACTTTATCCCTAGCGGGGTAGTCAGAGAGAACGGAGCGCCAAACGCTACGGTCCCTGTATACCTCTTTCGCCTCGTCCACAGTCATTAACCTCTTCATGCATGCCCTCCGGGGAGTCCTCATGCTTTTTTACGTATCCCATATTACATGTACGAATAAAATTACAATATATCAAAATATTGTGAATTCTGTCTTTTAAATTTTTTTATTGCCAGCTGAGATGTAATTATGTTTTGTCTAACGGCATACCTCATTAAAATCAAATATCACTTTTTATAAAAGCTATACTATTTTCTAGTTTATTTTTAGATAGAATTAAGGACCTGAACAACTAATAAAATTGATTATTTTCATTACACTCGAGATCAAGTAAAATCAACTCTAATAGAATTTAAAAATACAAGACTTTTTAAAATTTGTAGTCTTAAAGTGTGTTCAGACGAGACAATTTACAAAGAAAAAACTTGAGAAATATAAATGTACCAGTAATTATAAAAATGTAAAAAAAAAAAAAAATCATTCTAGTTATTAAAATTAAGTTTAATTATATAATGGCATGAAACAATGAATTCCATTTTTTTTTTATATTTACCTAATAAGGTTCAATTTTATAATTATTCTTCGTAATGAATTTAATAAAATAAATGTTTTTATTATTTTTTTTATTATTTAGCTTACATAACAATCTTAATTTTATTTAGAAAGTGTGAACACCTCTTATTGCCACTTTCGAATGGAGAGCGAGTCGGTAGTGATAAGGGTTTTCTTTTTCTGCTCGCCAACGGAAATTAATTGTCACCGAACGGAAAATAGGGTGAAAGTCCAATTAATTATTAGTCACTTCATTTATTTAATCCAAGGGCCCCAGGGTTCTTTTTGATATTAATGCTCAAAGTGCCACACTAATCGTAAGTCTACTTTACCAGTTCTTTATTACATTTTTAAAACTGCTAAAATCGCTTTAATTTACACGGAGTAATTTTTTACAATTACTACAAACTTTTTAATTTTCGATAGCTTTAAAAGTTAGGGTGGGTCGATTGACGTTAATTAAATTATTTTTATATTAGACAAAAGGCGTCGTTCCTTTTGTGAGGCACTATAAAGCTATCATTAAAGGTACATCACATTACCATTTCAAATGTGTGTACTATGAAAATATATCTTGTAACTTAAGTTTGCTTAAGTGAAAGAGCCTTTGTGAATGAATTAAAGCAATTCTATGTTAAGAATTAAAAATAATATATTTCATACTAGCTGTTCCCTTCGCGCGTTGCTACGCCACCAAAAATAAAATTAAAGGAAAGACATTATATACAAATATTCAAATCATTTTGACTATAATGATTTTGTTAATTTCGAAAAAAATGTGTATCGCCGGCTGTCGAAAATTAGTCGTAGAAACCTTAGTGGGCTCATATATAACAACTTTGCTAAAGATCATCACATGATCAAATGCATGGTGCACGATTCTATAAAGGACATACATACAGACATTCATTTTTATATATGAATATGACAAATCCATTTATACAAACGCTTTCTTGACAAAAAGGTCTAAGCTTGGATACAAACAAAAGTTTCTTAAAATTGGAAAAAGTTTGAATTAAGTGACTTGCCTTGTAGCGTTTAATGCCATCAGCTGTGGCGATCCCATCGCTTGCGATGTTAGCTGATAAAAACAACAATCAACATAATACAATTCCCATATAACTTTTGATACGAAATGTGTCAGTTAAAATTAAAACTTTGTGTTTTATGACTTTTAATTTATTTTTAATACAAGCAATCGATAATTATTTCGGTTAATTATTAATTATAACGAAAATATTTGCCTCCATATCTTATCGTGATTTTCAAGGACATACATTATTAATATTATATAAGCCATTTTTTTTTTAACTTCACGCTGTATCACGCATATAGCGGGGTAGGCAGAGGGAACCAGAGAATCTAGTGTTAAGACACTCCATTCTCTTTCAACATTTTCGTTTCCCACTTTCCGCCAAATTGAGGCATTGCGTGTTAAGTGGCGGAACTTAACGCCGCGCTATGCCTTGTTTACCAAGCCCAAGAAATGAAAATATTAAATTTTACATTTCCTAGAGTGGGAATCGAACCCACAACCTGTCGCGTTTTTTTACAGTCGCACGCTTGTGCCTCCGCACCACGACAGGCGTTAAGTCATTTGCTATTGTTATTATACATATTATGATTGATGTGTACACATTTAACGAAATGACACATTTTATATGTATATTTATGCCTATAAAATGCACTTAAAATACTTACGTCAAACGTAAGTTATTGAAGCTAGATAGATATAATTCAACCACTATGTTCAATACGATATATAAATATTGTAAAATCTCTCTAAGCTAGTTCTTCAGAGTTCTCTAACGTAAAAATTAAAAAGACAAAAATCTTCCTAAAAGATATAGGTAAATTTAAAAAAAAAAAACTTTTTAGGTAATTATCGAAGTAGTCGAAAAGTATTAAGTAGTAGTAAAAGTATTAGTAGGTACGAAAAATACACGGCTTTAAATAATAACAGTAATGCAAACATTGGGTATGATTTCAGTAAGGCATTGGTAAAATAATAAAGATTTTAATAAAAAAAGAAAACTGAACCTTTAAATATAGTCCACTAAAAAGTTAAATTATTATGAATAACTCAAAACTGCTCATCTTTTCTTAACAAAGTTTGAATGAGACAACATCAGAACTACTATCATGTAAAAAAAGAATCATCTAAAAAACCTAATATTTGAAATTTCAATTTTCATCTCCTCTTATTTGAAAAAGTATTTTTTTTTTGTTTTTTATTCGTAGTAGTACAACAATATTTATTCTTATATCGTAAAAATATACATTGCAATAATGTCATTTATTATAATCGAAGCGATGGTAACACACAGCGTCTAATTGTACTGACGTGTAGTGTTGCTTGCTCGTGGGTTCAATTTCCAATCGGGATAATAGTCATATTTGAATTATTTTTATTTCTCCGCTCTGGCAACACACAGTGCGGCGTTGAGTCCTTTATTTAACACTCATTGTCTCTGGCGCTCAGTAGAGAACAATGTGCCTTGGCTATAGGTTTTCTCTGTCAGAGACAGAGTGAGAAGCGGCAAAAAAAAATGTTAAAAATATCTTTGTTAATTCATTTTGGACAGACTTTACGTGAGTTGTATGCAAGTATATGTTTATTTATTAATGTAATATATTTTTAATATTTTTTTAGTACGAGTATAGGCAGTACAATTTTAGGTCTACATTTGCAAGCATAAACTAGTCACTAAATAAAATCCTATATCAAAAAGATATACGCATATAGTGAAGCTAAAAATAATTGAAAAAGTTATGAAAATTGTATGTTTTAAATAATTAAATGGTGATTACATTAAGTACATGTTGTAAATACTTTCGTTGTAAAATGACTTCACTGAATGGTCACAACGAATGAAGTTTTGAGAAGAAATTATTAAAGTTCACCAGGATTGTTACTCTGATGCACTAAAAAGTTTCACAACTACACCGACAAAAGCAAGATAAAGAGAAAAAATGTGGAAAGAAAAAGTAGAAATGTGAAAAGATTTTTAAGGACAGTGCTATATTAAATAAGTGCACATGAATGAGTCTACCTTAGCCCCTAAACGAAGAGTAGCCAGTATTTAACTTATTTCTCCCGAAGTTCCCCTATCTATACAAATAAGTAGTTAAATTCCATATTATTTGTTCAAGCAAACTAAAATGCGGTAAAACATAAAGATGCGTTTGCATAATTTAAGGATGCCACAAATGCCTGTATTTTGACCAAGACGTCTGGAAAGTTAGCAAACAAACGATGTTAGCATTGCCTAATCGACGCCATGGGAGTCGCCCACTACGAACTCGACAAGCTATTTAGCATTTGGATTTCTCTTCTTCTTTTAACATGAGCATAAAATATATTTAAAAAAATATATATTATTTTTTACTATACGATATTGAATATGTTGATATTTAAACAAGAGATAAATTAAAATATTTAATGCATAAAACCTTTTTTTTATAGAACTTATTATTTCGATGTAGGTCGAGATTTAATTGTCCACTTAGATAAAGGAATAATTTCTGATTAAATTAAAAAGTATAATATGTTTTGTGAACTGCGTTATAAAGCAAGTTTTGCATTGCCGCACTTTGCGCTTCTTTTCAGAACTAAGAAATGGTAATCATTTTTATTCCCCCCAACGAGATCGAACCCACTATTATCGAGTTTACATTCAGTTGCTATCACACTGCATCGTGATGACCTTATACTTTAATTAAATTCTTATCTAATAGATTTAAATAGTTGTTGTAGTAAAATATACGTAAGTATTCGTTTGAAGTCACCGTTTTGAAAGATCCGAATAGGCGAGTGTGTGGTAAGTGTACCTATAATATGAGCATGGTCGTTTACTCCGTGTTTTGTGGTTTCAAACTAAACTGAAATGTAAGCACGTGCAAAGACGTGCCTACTCCTGTTAAAATTAAAACATGTGAATTAAAATAAAGCAAAGACTTCGAATTTTTTAAGCATTTTTTTTATTGGTGAATTATAAAAGTACCCAAAATATTTGTATAAAGAAATTATAGAAATAAATGTAGAAGAATAATGTTTCTTGCTTTTACTTTATCATTTAAACGTAAATCCTAAATAAGTTTCACGATCAAAATTTTGTGAAATAATATAAGCATATACCATTGGAAGTTGTAAACATAAAAAATTATGTAGGCTTCAAAGAGCAATGTTTGAAAAACAGCAATATCGATGAATTTTATTTCGCATAGCTTTAGTACTTTAGGGAAATTTGTCCCCTTCAGAAATGTCTTCCGGATCCCCTACCATTATTGGCTTCTTGCATCTGTGTTACCAGCTTTGTTTACGAATCAAAGTTTAGTTGTGTTTGAATGCCTTATTTTAAATGTTTTTATTATAATTTTGTTTATTTTTTTTGTTACGTAGCGAGGGTGCATAAATCTACTACGCTCGACTTTAGAGTTTATCCAGTATATATTAAATTCGCACGCATGTTAAATATGTGAAGAAAATAATCTATATATAAATACGTGAAGCAAAAACTTTGGATCCCTTTTTACGAAAATTACGCGGACGAAGGAGCATGAAACTTGGCACACTTATAGTTTATATAGAGAAGGAGTGCAGAATGGTAATATTTTTTAAAATTATGCATATTAAGCATATTAAATTAATAAAATAAATGCTACACACACTACCACGGTTTGACATTCAAGTTTATATAAAGTGACATATAAATACATTGCTTAAGACAACGCGTTGTTAACGCGTCACCGGGGCCACTAGTATTCATAAACTTATAATACAAGTAAACGTAAATATTGAACAATTGCATACTTCATAATATTTTCTTTTCTTCATATTGTTATTTTTTTTTTCTTTATATATCAAACTACCTATATCTTTTGACTACCATTCGTTGAATACAAAAAAAGTGGCCAACAAGTGTATCAATATCATTTTTAACCTAAACAATAATATGTATTTAAAATTAATCCATTTGCCCACTAGCAATCAAACTTTAACCAATTTTATATATAGTATTCTTGAATCAAAGTACACGGAAGCGTTTGAAAACCGATATATTTATCACGTCTCACGGAGAAGTCAGTTGTTGCAGTTGGATATTTTAGGTGTAATAGGAAAATCGGCGGTAACCCCCTGCGGTTCGGTCTTGCGCCTCGGGCAGAGCGTTCCGACAAGCTATAAATAGGGTGGCAGGCACCCACTCCGATTAATCACGACCACCACCTGCGCCCGCTTCACCTGTGAGCAACACTAAGGAAATGCAAGCAAAAACATTACACCACATTAGTAACGTCACAAAACTAATCTTTTACCGCCTTTTTGCTTCTTCTTTATTCGTTTCACCGAAAAGCCACGTGGAAAACGCACGCTAAACCCAGGATTTGGTAAACATTTTCTGATATCTTTTTTAGTTTCAGTTGTTGCAATTTACCTTTATATTTCCACTAATGGCACGATAAAAACGGGCTTATAGCTTATTCCAAGAAAATGTGAGGGGACAAATTCAAATTAGCTTATCGTCTTGAATAATTTATATCATCAAAGTGAAATTGTGGCATTTGAATGAAAATAATATGACTAACATTGCAACACCTATGGCTCTCCTCGTGGGTTATTTCTAAAGCATTGGGTGTATTAAACGTTGTTGATGAAATTTTATATTAATCTATTTTATTGTAAATGCTACAATGAAAAGGTTTCTAAAAATAAAATGTTCGTGATATTATATTTAAACTATTAATAAAATTATTAAGGTGTTGGTGAGTATAATTTCACTTAGTAATTCATTCGTTCAATTCCTTTAGTAAAATGTTGTTTTATAAAATTAGGCTTTGTTAGCTACTGTTACTGATGTTGGTTGGTGTTGTGTTGTGTTGGTTGGTGTTGGTGTGATGTAACTCATATAATATAATTAGCTACTCTTTTATTATTCAATATTAATCATGATTTTTCTATACATTTATTAGTTTACCCGCTTGGAGCGCAATGGTCGTAAGTTTGATATTAACTCAGGGAGATGTTTTAATTTCGCCAGTCTTAAATGAAAAAGCGAAGCTTTGATTTGCATTCCACCACTCAACATGTTTCTCTAAAATGAATTTTAGAATCGTGTGTATAATCATATAATTTTAATATTGAATATTAAAGCAAATGAAGTGACATTAATATATTTTATTATAAGTTATTTTCTAGCTTAATCTTAGACGGAAAAAGACAAATAGAAGGTTTTTTCAGAGTATTTTCTATATGTTTTATATTTTCACACAGAAATGAAATGTAAAACTCTTTCGCTTTTATCGCTTCAAAGGACATAAAGACTACTCCGCTACTCTATCGTACGTAATTATACTTAATTAAATAACTAAAAAGACTGTTTATGTTTTCATATGTTTCTCCTGTAACATTTTTTAGCTATCTAATTAAAAAGAGTAAATAAGGCTGTAATTGTATATACATTTATATAAATTCATTTCCTGGGTTTGGTAACAAGGTAGAGCGCGGCGTTGAGTTCCGCCACTCAGCACGCAATGCCTCAATTCGGCAGAAAGTCGGGAACGGAGTGCCTTAACTCTAGGTTTTTTCTGCCAGCTTCACGCTGTATCCCGAATATAGCAGGGTATATTCGGCATACAGCGTGAAGCTATATATATATATATAAATATATATAGAACGTTTATAAAATAGATACAAATCCCGGCGAACAGAACAGAATAAAAGTTATTTGCGAATGATATCAGATTTGCAATTAGTGTAAAGAGAACACGGCGCTTGTCACGATTACGTGAATAAGCACGGAATAAGCGAATAAATGCGTCTCCTAATTATTAATTACTTTACATATTTGAAGATCCAACTTTATATTCATTGTAAGCGGTTAGGTGAAAATTTTACAGTAAAACCCTTAGTACGATAATAATTTGACAACTTTAGCTAAAGTTTTAATAACCATAGTTGTATTGTATAGAAATTATAAATAGAAATTATTTTAGTTATAGTATATAAATTATAATTTATGCAAAAGATTTGTTTATTTTTCGAAACTGTATCGAATTTTTTGATTGATTTTAAAAATATTAGACTAGACTAAAATAATATTCTTAGTTTTTATGTCTCCTTATGCCAGTACCGATTATAATGTGTGCTTATATATAATTCATTATATTATTTATAATACACAACAGCATAACCGTAACATATGAGTTACCATGACAACCCACACTACATACCAAATAATTTAAAAAACGGATATATTTTTCCCTAGTGGATAACAGACAAACAGATTGTACTAAAACGACGAGACACATACGCCTTTATACAAATAGCCTACCGAGGCCAATTAATCACGCGAACCACCTGCTACTATACAAACTGCCAAGGGACGTATAATAGACACAAGTGATCCTTAACAGATAGCTTCTTATTAACAACGTGATGCTTGGCTTGATCAATATTAAGAAAGATAAGGACTAAAACCTTTGTGGCACAGTAATTATTGAAAATAATAATATTAATTTATATAACTTTGCTCTGCAAACTTATATAATATACTGACTATATTAATATCAAGCGACTGGATCGTTGAAGCCATCAAATACAGTGTGATTGTGTGTGCAATGCAAAACGACTAAGAACGAAATATTTAATGACTAAGTTAAACTTGTGTATACACTTGTATATATAATAACGAGTACCAAAATATATATATATATATATATATATATATATATAGGATAATTAGAATTTGCTTTACAAAGATGAGCGAGTTTAGAGGCTTAAGCCGTTTGTGAAAACTTAAACTGCCGATTGTGAAAGTTTAGCTTCATCCAGTCGCTTGATATTAAAGTTAGTAAAAAGTGTTTTTTTTTATGTAAGAGATACATATGTTTTAAGGTAGCAAAAATTAATTGATTGTCGTGCATTTCATGTATTTATACTTGCAGGATATTGTTTAAACTTTATTCAAGGTAATGCTTATCAAAAAATATTATAAATATGTATTTTTTTAATATAATAAATATATATTTTTAGAAGCTACAAGCTTTTTCCAGTATAGCAGGATAGTCACTGAGAAATTAGTGTCGAAACAGTCCGTTTTCCATTTTCCGTCCATTATCGAAACAACGTACTTAGACAAGGAGCTCAACGCCGCGCTTTGACTTGGCGGCGTTACGCTATCTTCTATCTTTGTCCTGTTATAACATGTTTATATCTTATTATATAAACATAACTTCGGTACCAGAAAGTATAATTTATAAAGCGAAAATAAATTAATGTAGTGCTTTATTACCAGGCTTTCTGTCCTCATCAAAGTATTATACAATCAACGGAATCGGTTAAATGCACTTGAACTCTTTGGGTATCACAAAATATGTACCTCTCAACAAAATATTTACTGTAAAGAGGAACTTACCTGAAAAGTTTCTCGTTTTGATTGTACATGCATAATAAGCTTGTGATTCTGTTTATGATATTTAAGCTTCTAGGTACAGCACTGGTACAAAGTTTCGCTTCAAATAATTTATGTTTAGTAGTATTAAAGACTAATAATAAAGTGCAAATATTTGGTTTGATTTCAAATTAAGTTTCCATTGTGGTGGCACAGCGATTGGCCGTAAACGTAATAAATAGGTGGCTATGGGTTCGAATCCACTGCAAATAATTATGTTTAAATTATTTGTTAAGACGAAGTGCGCTTTTCAGCGCCTAACTTAACTAAAGGTCTCAAATACAAGCGAGAAATGGAGAGCTTAGTGTTTTTAGTCTATGTAGGTTGTCTTTGACTATACTTATATGCAGGAAAAAGCGAAAAGTTTATTTTTTTAAACTTATTAGTGAATTGAAAATTAATGCTAAGAATAATTTAAATTATTTGTGTCAAAACGCAACACATAATGGAAAATTAGCCTTATAAATGAGCAATATTGCACATAATAGCTATTCCTTTGTAGTGACGTGTTCTCGCTTGTATTATATTAACTGTGATGACATGAATGTCACTCAAACGGTCAAGTGTAATTGTATCGTCATTATAACATTAATAATAATTTATGCGTACAAAATATCATGAAATGAATGATTTAATTCAATAACAATAGTTTTAAGCATGTAGTTGTTTTAAGGTAAGGTCTTTTTATAGGTTTATAATTTATATGTCGTATTAAAAAAGTTTTCAAGAAAAAATGGCCGAAGGTATGTTTTTTTTACGTATGTATTTCTTAAAACTAAAAATTGAAATTTGATTTATTTCGCAGATTAATAAATATATATTATATCTACTTAATGTGTACGTAATTTAAATGTAACAAATAAAAACAACATCAAATTATATTCATAGGTAAGTATGTTTTTCTTTTCATATGTTTTGTTCACTAAATTAAGAGTTAAAATGTAATTACAATTAACTATACAAAGAAATGCATTGATTTACACTAGTTACTATTTTTCTTCAATATATATTGTACATGTACATATTGTCGCTCAGGTAGATCGTAGATAGGTTCTCGGAATACTAAGCAGGTACGATCTTAATTAGTGGGAGTCAGATGGCACAATCAATAACTATTAGTGTGAAACTTCTTAGATTAAGGTGATATTTGATGTTACTCTGTAAGTACTAGGTACTAGCGACTGCTTACTCTTTATATATAGAAACTTAAACAAAAGTGATAAAAATAACGTACGATGTATCTAACAAAACCTTCGAAATCTTTTTCAAAAAAAAATTGTCATTTAATATTTAATCAAAATACTTAAAGGAACCGTTCAGTTTTAACCATATTAAGTTATTTACAACACAAAACTAAGAAAAGCTCGTAGATTTTCCGCAAGATACCTAGTTAAGATTCAAGTGTAAGCAGGTTATAGCTGCATGTCCATCTGCATTTCTGCAGCGAGAGCGCAGACGCTCGTAAATAATCCTTTGGACCTGAAAAACGTTTCAGTGAATCCAATAAAATACGTATCCGCAGAGACTACGCCGCAGTGAGCTCGTTACCACGCCTAGACGATTTATTGAGATTTGAAGGCTGAAATATTGTAGGTATTCCATTTTAAAAATCTTTTATGAAATACTACTTCAGTATCTCCCTTGTTTCAATATAAGATGCTTATGCATCTTTTAGACGCGTTCAGCGTCTAAGAATGGTACAAAATATAATAACAGTCGATGTAATGTCGGTATTGTAGAGACACAAGACAAAGTTACAGCTGTGTTGTTTGTACTAGAAGTATACTTTTGTATATGAATGAACCACTTAAGTTTTTTTGAAACTACTAAAAATAAAAAAAGGACCTGAAATTACAATAAATTTAAATTGCAATATCACTAATATACGATTAAATAAAAAATTTAAATTGTAGCTGAAAATAAAATTTTAAAAATTCCTTAAAGAATCCAACATAAACATATATTATTGCTAATTTGGTAAGAATTTTTAAATTATCATATTGTTTACTAATTATTGTGCTGTCATATTCCTAAGGATATAATTAATTTATGTGAAAATTTGTTTCAAAATTATATGTTCTACACACGGCAACTTCAAAACGCTACGTTTTAATTCACGTCTTTGAAACTACTTCTATATAATTAAATAAAGCAAAATCTTTCCCGTGACATTCAGTGCTTGTACCCATATATTATATATTAAACATGCAGCCAGGTGGCACAAAGCAGCGGTGAACATCATTTATTATTTATATAGTATAAATAATAGTACCTGTGAAAAATTTCTCTTCAAAAAATAGATGCGGCGACTGCTGTCAGACGGTCGTCAAAATTTATACGTCTGTCTAATCTATAGCTAGATTCAGAAGTTTCAGGTCACGCCATAAAAGAAAATTGCACTTTCCTTGTTGGAATGACAGTGAGGACGAGTTGCTCTAATTTGACAACATAATGACTTTCGAATATTGTTAGTTAGGAGGATTGAGTGAAGCTCGCAAAGTTGTTTGTATTGATTTTTGAATTTAGAGCATATTTACATTTAGATCGAACTGTGCTTTTGTGATGTGACATAATGTGTACAAAGGATATACCTAAATAATCTGGTTAATCTTTGTGAATATGAAATATTTTCATCGCCCGAGGCTCGCGTTCATGTGACATGGGACACAATGTAGTAAAGATAAGGTGTTCCCTTCCGAGCCACTGACTCTATTGTCAGTCTCTTACGCAGCGTGGTATGTCGAAAGGCGCCAATGGCACTATTGTCATAAAGCCTGAGGTCCGTATTATAACATTATTATAATTAAACATAATATTAGTGGCCATATATTGTAAAAAAAATGATCAAAAAAGTTCTACGTTTTGTTATAGAAGTACCAGATGGTTTCCGAAAATGATTTAAGAATTTGATACTTCCGCGCAAGCAATAAAATGATAAGCGGAATAAATTTTAGACAGTTTAGTTCTCCTTTAGTGAAAATGGCTTCCTTTAGATAGAGAAAACGTATAATGGAATGCAATAACTCTTGACCGGGTGTGCGAAGAAATAACAGTGTGTCATATTTCACAACCCTCCAACATTTTTATAAAAGCGAACCATCTGCTTTTGACCCCTCATTCTTTTTATTTCACGAATTATTTCTATATTAGTAACGTATACATATATGTCTTTAATCGAAATATTTGAATCACATAAATATATGTATATAAATTTATTACCTTTAAACTTATTTTAAAATTGGAACGTAACTACAAATATGAACGACTCGACTTCGCAGATAACGCGACAAAGAAGTCATTACGTGAAGTGCTCCTTGCAAAGTTGTTTAGCAATTTTAGGCAAATGATTTAGTCGGTGGTATTCTAAAAATATTGTCGAAAATTGGATATTTAGCACATAAATTTGATAAAAACGTATATAAAGAGATTTATACTGTCTAAAAAAATCTAGCGAGGGTAAGTGTTCGCTTCGCCCATAAAAACTTTGGGGAGTGAACGTGTAAGGAATAAACGTCACCAGACCGGGGTGACTGCGGTCATTTCGCTAAACGAAGATCAGAATCGCAAGCTGTTAGCATAGAGATTGCGATCGAATGAAAGCCGCCCAAAGTATTCCATCGCTGAATCGAGGGGCACCGAATATTGCGACCCCGAAACAACGCACTTCTAACTTCACTAATATTCTGCTACGCATTTATCTACTGATTCCAATTTTATTTTACAAATAACTTCTAGATTGTAGGCGGAATATTATATTTGTGAAAATGTATGTTTAATTTAGGGATCAAAGGTATTTAATTAATTAAGTTTGTTACCTTGAAAATATATAATAAGTTTCATGTTTATTATTTATTTTTTGTTCATATTCTATAAAATAAATTACTTTAATATTCATGAAAGAGATTTCTTTAAAATGTGAACAACATAGTCAAATGAAAGGAGAAAAAATGTCTTGCAAAATTTTCAAACCCATCAATTGTTTTGTATTGGGAAAACTTTCTTTGTCATTTGATCGATGGCCCCTTGTCCATTAGGACCTTTAGAAGTTGTCCTTTTATTTATTGTATATTTTAACAATAAATGTAAAGTTCGATAAGAAACTTTGCGCTTAATGCAAAATAAATAACTATTAATCATGTAAAAGCCTTCTAACTTGAATACAATTTCTAAAATCAATGGTTATTTGAATGGAACGAAGAGTTTGTTAATCTTGAAGATTGTATTGAAAATTGTAATCGTGAAGACAAAAATACAATAGCTATGCTTATAAGCCGCTTGTATTTGTACATGGATGTTGCACATATTTCATTTAATATTTATGAAATTTTAGATTTAAGCTATGTATGTCACAAAACTTTCTAAAACAAATTTGCTGTTTAACCATCTAGGCAACATAATAAAAAATCTGCATTTTGTATTTTAAATAGCCAATCAAAGCAAGATCGCAAATGTAAGATTAGTTACGGACACAGCGATGGCGGTGGGGTTGCTAGGCTTGCTGAAGGTGCCAATATATTTCCTGACGCTTGAACGGTCAGGTAATTGTGGTTGAAACTTATCTCAGAGAGCGAACGTGAAAAGAATACTAAACAGCCTGTGGTTCTTGTACAAATTATGAATATTCTCAATGTTTACTTCTTATACAATAATAAAAAAGCGAGATCTAAAAGATTTATCACAGGTCCAATAAGGAAATGTTTTAACATTAATTTGTCATTTGGTAGTATGATTCTATTTCCAATTACTTTTTTGCGTATTTTTATCATTTATGTTCATGCTTTATAACTACAACATCTTACATTTTAAACTGGATACAATCAATCATGTATTTAAGACGCCTGCAATAATTGTAAAACAAAACAATAATATTTTATTTAAGGTAATTCCATAAAATTATTGTCTTTACAGTTAATACGTTTCAGATTATTAATCCAAAGTTATAGAAAATATTTGCAACTGACATAGGAAGCTTACGGCACGCCACTGTCATTGCGAAAAATAAAAGTAAATTCGTGCCGACCACGAGGTTTTCCAATGACCCACACAACGATATTCCACTCGGTGAAATATGTGAAGTATTATTTTTTCATTTTATACAATCCAGATATATATACTGTTGTGGTGTTTCACTTCTAATGGTCGTCTGTATTTTCGCAAAATCTTTATTTGAAAATACACAGGAAAATAAGACGAAATGAAAATAAAAAGTTTTAATATTATATCAAGTTTAAGTTTACATAAGAATAGTGAATTTATGCCAAGAAGTGTTTTTTTAGCTTTTTTCACAAGTCGCCGCGAGTCTCTGTTAAGTATCAAAGGTTGCTCGAATCTCTCTGACGTAGACTTTGTTCAAGTTATTTACTTTAGAGCGCGCTCATTAGCTAAATGACCGTGTCTTATTGAAACAGTAATCAAAAGGGGACCTAAATTAGTAATGATTCTATCTTTTAGGAAAACTTGCCAATTAAAAATGTTTATGTATTATAAAAATTAAAATCGAATATAAGAGCAAATTCAACTTTAAATACTACATGTCTTAAGTTTTAACACCTTGTAGGATTTAGTGACTTCTTTCTTGTCTATAAATATTGAAAAATAATTTTCTGAGAAATTTAGCATTTAGATATAAGCAATTTGATATTAAGCCCGCAGTAAACTTAATATAATATTAATATTGCGGTTACGGCAACCGTGGTTCGTGTATTTTTGTAAATGTAAATAGATTTATCCATTGTAACTTGTTTATGTCGAATAAATTCAATTCACAATGCAAATCTATCAAGTGGAATTTTCCTGTAAAAACAACTATAAAGTGTTCTCTCTGGATCATGCACATTTGTAGTGTGCTTCGAATTTATTTGTATGTGGAACAGTTGATAGTTTTTAATAGCGTTTGAAATGTTTTATTTTTGCACCCACTGTGAAACAATATTGTTTTACCTTTACCCTTAGCTAGCTCCTCTTTAGACATGGCTAATATCGTTCACAAAGTTATGTATGTTTCTTTATTAAATAAATATCAAAAGTACATCGTCCCAAAACTATAAAAAAAGAAACCGTTACATAATATAGCTATAATAGTTGATATAAGAAATATGGAACTTAAAACCTGTGAAGAACTTTTCATATTTTTGAAACATTTCACAAAAATAGTTTGTTTTTAAAAATGTTTTACAAAAGAATAGTCATTATGTTCAAAGGTTTAAGTTACAAACGATCCAACTTGATCTTTGCTTTTGCAGAGCAATGGCTATAAAGCTCTTTCTATTCATAGTAACTATTTCACTTAATGTTTCTGACTCTCAATAAACTTAGTTGGGAAAAGGAACATTTGATAAAATAAGTAAAACACGCCGGTATATGCCGCAGTGAAACGAGATCAGAAAAGTAACTGGCGAAAGTTGTTCTGTATAACCAAAGGTTATGGCTTCAAATACTGCAAAATTTTATGGCATACAAAACTTTTTGCAGTATAAAAAAACTCTATATTCTTTTTTTGGTACGTTATACAATATACGTATAACATTAAATAATATACAGATCAATTTACTATAAGGTTAACCAATGAAAGCTACTTGATATCACATTTAAATTTAAAACGGTGAAAATGGATAAAAACAGCTTTTCCGACCATTTATTTCTTCAAAATATAAGGCTTAAATAAGTTTTTTGAACGAGCTCGAAATGGTTTATAAATTTTATACTTCTATACGAATGACCGCGGCTGTAACGAAATAACTGAATTCAATACATGCGCAATTTTAAATCACATTGTTTTTAAAACCATTGACTTTTATTTACTGAGAAAATTTCATCTGTTATTATTTTTACTACGTATATTAATACATTCATTATTATACCATTATTTTAACATTCGGCTGATTGTGTATTTACTTGAAACTCGCAATTCTACATTTACCTGTTTATATAAAGTTAAAATGCTTCAAAATTAACTCGGATACCAGTAGCCGCATCGAGCTGGTGAATTATAAATCAATTTTATTACAACGAATAAACAAGACAAGAAACCGCCTTCCTATTTATCTGAATGCCATAAATTACAGCGGCAATGAAATAAATAAGACGTAATGCCGATGCAGGTTAGATTCTCCCGATCATTGCTTAGTTGGCTTGGCAGTGATTGTGGCAATTATTCACTTCACCGCCTCCCCTCTGCCCGGCCTCTGTCGCTTCTTTAACGGCGCCGCTTAATACCGACACCACAGTAAACAAACCTTCATTACCTTCGTAAAATACGTTTTTTTATTCATGTGAATAAGTAAAATGATCACATAATATATAAGACAACTTAATGATTATTTGTATTTATATGGAAAAACTTATAACACGCAATGCCTCAAAATCCGGCGGTAAGTGGAGAACGGAAAGAGAACGGAGTGTCTTAACTCTAGGTTCTTAGATTCCCTCTGCCTACCCTGCGGGGTCTGCCTATATGTGGTATACAGCGTGAAGCTAAAAAGCGAAAAACTTATAAAAACATTCGTCGCAGTACTTATTATTAGAAAAAAAATGTTACTTTTGCTTATAATATATTTCGTATTTTAGATCAAAATATTGATTGATTATTAATATTTTGTTTAACATAGTTTGTTGTAAGTATTGCTGTTAATTAGATCGTTTTTAAGTAGATGACTAAGGAAACTTAAAAGTAAAACTTCGCTAAGTCGACTAACATTCTATGGCATGACGATACATTACCATTATTATTTTTCTCATACATTCTTTTAAAATATACGGCAGCATTTATTTTTGTCGATATACAAATTATGTAACTGATTTAATTTTGTTACAAGTATTTCAAATTTATATTTTAATAAAATACTACATGTCATATACTTATCCTGAAAATATAATAAAGTTTTGAATGTATTTGAAAACGGAGGATCTTATGGTAAAAACGAACAAAGGAATAAACTAACCTTCGAGTGCATCGTATTGATTGAGCTTCAGTTGGCCGCAATATGGAAGATTTGTTGAGAATAACGGTTGAGCAGATAGCTCGAGTGGCCATTACAGATATCATGAGCTTGCTACGATCGAGCCCACCCATACCTACATCTCGCTCGAGTTTCTCCTCTCAATGGATCCTGAGCGTATTGCACACCGTAACTTAAAATTTAACTTAAGTAAATTAATATTATAGTTGTTTTATATTATATAGTTAAAATATTTGTACATATTTTAAATTTTCCAGATAATTTTAGTGTCTGTGTTAATTATCTCTTGGAATGTGGTATAAATATGAATATGTCAATTTAATATTTTTCCAATTAAGGATACATAATGCCCTATGAAAATGCTTTTTTATCTAACTACAATAGATCAAATCCACACTTATATTAGTCTATCGATGTCAATATTTAAAAAAATCTAAGGAATTACTGCTTTTATACATTGATATTGATAGATTGTTTATTAATTTGAAAGAACAAAAATGTCTAATAAAAATTAAAACATTTAAGATAATCGTTTTCAAAATCAATTTATAAAAAATATTGTTGTATATAATACTTTAATAGCTTACATAATGTCCAAGCTGTTAGTACTCAAAACTGTAATACTATATATGAAATGACTCCCGAGCTAGTGTCATACTCGTACACTGCCAGCCATTTAGATATGCATATCAGATGCACCATTATAGATAGAATGGCTGTTGTGTATATATATTATAATATAGATAATATTTTTTAGCAGTTCCTATATTATGCAAAAAAACCAAGTGAATTAATGAGTAAAAATGTTATTTTTATATGATTTGCTTACTTACTTCACGCTTTGTCCCTTAGCGGGGTAGTCAGAGAGACATTTATATGACCATTTAGGCAAAAGATGTATTTATAAACAAAATACTCTGCATATCACTTCTTAATATTGTTATAATTCATTGTAAAATATAATATTACTTAGAAATACTCTAACGGTGTACAAGTTAGTGGTAGACCAAGACGCGTTGTCTCGCATTTATATGATGGCAATGAATGTAAAGTGAAACGCAATGGTAGGTAGCTACGTTGATATCTGTTTTATGTTCGATATATGCGATTTAATTTTTTAGAATCGTTGTATCATGACCGTGTATAATTATATAACATATTTCAAGCATGTTAAAACTTAACATATTGAAAAATAAAAATATTAATAGAAGGGATCGTATATACAAGATTTAACTCTGTAGACATGTAGGTGTTGAGATTTTTTGATTTTTTTGTTGAGAAGTTTTAGGGTATATATATCAAAATAAAGGTTTTACCAAATTTATACTTAGCTATCTCTCATTCTGAGATTCTTACCCTCATTTGGACAGTACTATATGGATTAGCCTAGTTGAGATAGCGTTATAAAATTGTCGGTTAACAGATTGTCCATACATGTCTTAACATATATATATTTTTTTCAACAGTAAAAAATTATATTATACAGTGTCACCACAGTTAAAAATACGAAACAATTGGATAGTGTTAAAATTAAATGTGACTAGCAAATCACAATGAGGAGATGTGTGTACATAACTTGATATAAATGCTTTATTTTTTAACAAAAAATAAAGTTAAACAATGTCTTCCAAATTAATTTAATGATATTCATGAATCACAACTAAATTATATTTATTTATCTGCAAAACATATAATACAAATAAAATATTTCAACCAAATTATAGCAAAATAATTGAAGCGTTGACGTTGCCAGCATATTTAACCAATAGATATATACATATACAGGTAAGCGGTGAGCTCACGGGAATCGCTATTTTGCGCACGTTCGACATCCGATAAAAGTTTCCGCCACAATCACCTAAGAGCTCAGCTGTCAGGGAATAATCGTATATCGGTTTTGTTTCTGTGACCTAAAGTTATGAACATCGTCAATGGGCATTAATATAGGTATCATTATTCCAATATTTCTGTAAATGATTGTAACCTACATTTTTCTTAATGTCAGTAGATAAAAAATAAATATTAATAATATATAAATGATTACTTTGTTTGTTCTATATATAAGTAATTTTGAATACTATATATGTCATCCATTCAAAAATCCATATATTCATTTACCATATATAAAAAATACATATATATTAAGAACCTCTTCACCCTCTGGGAGCTCACAGAGGAGTTCCATCACGATTTTCTTCTAGTCAACTAATCAATCATAACAATGTTTTCAAGATAAATTAAGCCCTTATAAATTAAATATTTTTATCATATTTATCATTCCTAAAACACTTGACTGTTTCTATTTTTATTTTTTTTATTACATTATTGTTTCTTCTTACACTTGACAATTCATGTATGTAATAAGAAAATATACAAGAGGGTACGGAAAATGAAAGGTTTTTTTAACGGACTTCGAAAAACAAGGAAGAGTTTCTCAATTCGACTGTATGGTTTTATGTGCGTTAGCTACCGCATAACTTTTCACTGGATGAATCAATTTTGATGATACTTTTTTAAATGATAGCTAATGCTCCCAGTGTGGTTATACTGCCAGAAGCAAAGTAAAAAAGCTAAAGCCAGTTTTTGTTAAAGTCTTAATATATAATAAATATAATATACTAAGCGGTTAAAGTCTACTTTTTTTATTCGCAAAGCGAGACTATGAAACTTATTGCCGGCTACTGTTCTTCCCAAGGCATACAATTTACTGGTCAACAAATCAAAAGTCAACAGGTATTTTCTAGGCAAACTTATATAATCGTAGACATTAATGCTTAACACGAGGCTTGCGATCAAATGTTTGCCTATCAATCAAATAAAAAAATACGACTAGTGTATGAGTGTGGAAAGAAACGTATTCCGAAGATATTAGCCCAGAGCCAGCCTAGGCGCCTACTCAGTTGGGACGAAATCCTAAATACAAAACTTTATCATAATATAAAATACTATATATTTTTTGGCATATATTACTTTTACTGTGCTGTGATACTCTATTACTTATTTTTTATTAAGTAATATGAGAAAAACATATTCCAAATAAGGTGTACTTTCTAATTCTAGTAGCTGTCGTTTAATATTAAATGAACTATACTACAGATATTAAAGTTTTCTTTTGTCGCGTTGCAAAGTCGGCGTACTTATGAAAGCTTGAACGGGAAACTTTGCCCGTTTACGCCGCACTAGTTAATCGAAGCACTACGTATCGTAAATATTTTATCAAGAAAAATAGCTTCATTTTGCATTATTTTTTAATATTTTGATTCAAAAATACAAGGTGATGTCGTTGTGTACATAAGTACACGTAAAGGTTATCGCTTCGTCTCCCATATGCTTACCTTGCGTTCTATATATAGCGGACTAGAGTACTATTATCAGAAAAATAATCGAAAGAGAATAAATTTCGAAAGATGTAGTTTAGGTGCGTTCACTTCAATTCAGCTCGTAAGATAATAAAAAAAAATTATTGCTTACTGTTTAAAGTATTCTCAAAATAAACTTAACAACGCAATTAACGCTCAGTCATTACTAAGGGCTTACTTTAATGTATTAAACCGATTCTACATCCCTCTGTGATATAAGAAAACCTTTCTAAATGAAAATAGGCATTCACACCCGGAACGCCTTTACAACATTCAGTCGCACTTTATTGAGCCTGTTCGAGCAAATAAATCGACTGTTCTGCAAATACTCTAAGAATTTGCGTATTTTACCATACTTGCACTATTAAAAACAAATTATATTAAAGATATAATTACAGGAAGTTGTCTATTTTTTAAATATATTAAGAATTATGTATTTCATAATTTGACTTTACATTTTATAATTTGTTTTGTATAAGTATACTTAAAAAGTAATAAAATAAGCAAAAAGAGCTATTCTATTTAGCCGTTGTAAATGTAATTACATTTTCAAGTTTGCTAAGACGACAGTGCTCAGTCGGTAAATTTACAGCTGGACCTATTCCCCGAGGAGCAGGATAAATGAGATGCGAGGTAGCGATACTAATTATCCCATAGGTAGCTCCCGTCTCTGGTTGCGCTCACACTAAATCTTCTTACTGCGACGAAATCTTACTACTGATATTAGGTCATGATTTGTACTCGTACAATTAACATTTTAGTTATAATTTTGTAAAGAAAAAAAACATATGAAAAACGAAATAATATATCTGAATTCAACGTGTCATTTTGCAGCCATGATGCACTTCTAAAAACAGAACTGCGTCCGTTAGTAATGGACATATGGATGCCATAATTGAATCAGGTTTGCAAAATAACGTAGCGTCAGATAACTGTGCAGCTATTGAAATTCAATAGAAAATGTTCACAGACAAAGCTTAGTTTAACGAGGCTTTCGGAGGCGACAGAGTTGAATAATTGCGGGAAACCCAATGACGAGTGATGTACAGTTATTTCTTGTATACAAAATATATTTTACTTTTTTACAATTATTTTAAATATGTATATTATATAAATATTGTAATTAAAATATTTAAAACACAATATGTTCTGAAATGGACCTTCACGAAATAAAATAAGCATCGCCTGTCGGGGCGCAGAGGCACAAGCGTGCGACTGCAAACGCAACAGGTTGTGGGTTCGATTCCCACTCCAGGAAATGTTAGTAATTTCATTTCCAGGGTTTGGTAACAAGGCAAAGAGCGGCGTTGAGTTCCGCCGCTCAACACGCAATGCCTCAATTTGGCGGAAAGTGGGGAACGGAATTGTTGTAAGAGAACGGAGTGTCTTAGCACTAGGTTTTCAGGTTCCCTCTGCCTACCCTGCTATATGCGGGATACAGCGAGAATAAATACAATAAAGTTTGATTACAATAAAATTTAAAATATCTAATTTGTGTATGAAATTTAAAGTAACAACCTGTGTCGCATTAGTTCTCTATATTTTGTTCCTAAATTAAATACCAAGGGCTTAAAATTTTACAAAACATTTAAACTCTAGGCTATATAAACATTTTGCTCCTTTTGTAATTACGCTAAACAGGGAATGGAAAATATTACTAGGTAAGGTGTCAAGGGAATCCAATTCCGTCCCAGCGCCAACAATAGATTTAATCAAAGTGAAATATAGTTAAGTAAAAACAAGATAGTTATTTCTTCTGCCAATTTTCTTCTACTAACAGCTGAGTAACATAAACTTAAACTTTTCTAGTTATTAAATATTTTAAGAAATTGTCAGAATTTTTCTATCTGGCTATAGAAGGCTAATGTGGTGTATGTTTATGTATACGTGTGACTACATGTAGTTATTGAAAAACCATAATCATCTATCTATTATAATATAATTATATGATATTTGTAACATAATATTATATTATATAGTGTATTAATTTTACATATAGATAGAAGAAACCATTCTTTTCATCAGCAATGTAAATGTTTGTAAATATATATGCAATAAAGGAATCAAGCACAATCTAAAAATACTTATTGCTTTGTTTCCTAACCTTGATATACAAGTATAATTAAGACAATTAAAAAAAGAGAATTAAAGAATTACCGAAGTAAAATTATTACAAATATCTCAAAAACTACTAATCAGATCTCAACCAAATTTAAATGGGAGCAGATCAGTAGCACTAGCTATAAAAATATAGAGAAATAATCATTAAAATTGATTCACACGACAAAAAAATATACGGCCAAATTGAAAAAAATCTTCTCTTGAAGGGAAAGAAAAATATATTAAGATTTATTATAACTAAATTATATTATTGTGTTCATTTATAAATTCTTACATTTTAAAATATTTGACTACTAGTACGCTTAAGTTTCTTAAAGTTCTTTTAACACCGTAAAATGCATATTCACGATGCCTCGGAAATGCTCACGTACAGAACTGTTTTAACGCGCTCATTAGTAGCATAATATTAACCTGTTTAATGTTTTATCTCAATTTCTCTTTGGAAAAACCATATTTGGACGGAGAAAAATATTTTTTCGTATATATAAGTAAAGGAGTAATTTATGATAAAAATATTTAACATATATTTTATTAAGAATACATAATAATATGAAATTCATCTGTATTTATTAATTTTTATGCAATATTAAAATATCACTCAAGCTGATTGATGTATTGAGAAATGTTTAGCTGAATCCTCTTTTATGTAACTACGTTTATGTTATAAGGAATTAGGGTCCACGCATAGAATAAAGCAAGTTATTCAGTGCCGGCGGTCTTATTTCCTCGGCCTAATGATGTTGAACGATGCGACAGTCCCTGCATATTCAAGATAGCCCCCGTCATTTAAAAAAAATGGTTTCTCTTTCAACTCCCTTTCCCTACATAAAGAACCCCTTCGTTATTCAAAAAGACTTTTAACTGTACTCGCTGGCGACTCTATTTTATTGGACTTTCTAACAAAGTGTATTAAAATTATCTTCACTTAAGTTAACTCAGTTTATAAATGTTTTAGCAAATCTTCATTTATTTAATTAAATAATATAAAAGAATATTACATTTAAAAATTTTAAGAATATTTAGTAGTTTCATATTTTAAATTTATCTATATAATCTGTTCATATAATATTTATTTCAAATTAAAATACAGCTTTCAAATATAACTTGTACAATCAAATGAAACATATATAATTCCCGTGCGAGATACTTTTACGTGTTATAAATGAATATTTGTCTATGAGATAAATATTCATGTGTAGAAAATTAGGTACAAAAAAAGTAAGTTCTTCTATATATCTAAACATTATTACATAGTAAGCCTTTGTTTATATTTATTATAAAAGAATCATAGCACAATAAAGCAAATAAAAATTTTAACAAAAAAATTTACTTTAAATAAAATGTACTAAAAAGTACAATTAATGCAAATAACTTAAAAAACTTCTCAATATAAATAACATTTTCAGCTTTATGCATATGAAATTAAGAAAGTGAGTTTAAATCACTCCATTATCCATTTTTAAGAGGAGAGGATTTTTTAGTATTAAGAGGAGAGTCCAGATTTATTATAAGGTTTATTTTTATGAGTACATCGACTTAAGAATTAATATATTATTGATACATAGAGTTAAGTATCGAATATAAAACAAAATGAGAAAAGTGCCCAAATGAACATACAATTTTTTATTTGTATTAGTTTATAGCAGACAAAATAACAAGTGGTTTATTACTAAATTGTATACGAGCCTGTAAATTTGTCTGAAGTACGTGCGTACAGTTGTTGAAAATTGATATTATATTGAATGTTTTTAATGTATAAAATACTAGAAGAGTCAACTTCGTTATGTTTAAAAGTCCATTTAAGATTTCTTTTCTTTTTCACTGTTTTACTATAGCATGGGAAGATAGTTTTCTAAGGCACAACATAGCAATGGATTCAAACAAAAATAAAGGAATAACACACAAATATGTCTTTTTTATTGACGGAAGGTACAAAATATAATAATTAAAATTGTTTTAAAAAAGGGACCGCTGTGTGGATTCCAAAAAATATAAACCTATGACCATCTACAAGTTATTCCACATCCGACTGGTCAAAATTTCATCGCGAATCGTTCAGTAGTTTTAAGATATCGTCAGAAGTGATGGGCGAACAAATATAAAACACTTTCATTATTATACACATATGTAGATGATATGACTAAAGTACAAAAATCAAAAGATTGTTTTAAAAAATGCGTTAAAATAAGATATATAATAGGCATTTTTTTTGCAGGTACGCTTTTTCACCCATAGAAAGGTCAAAAAAAACCTAGTGTCAATATACTCCGTTACTCGTCACTTATGTTATATATGCACGTATGTATATTTAAAATTGAAATATTACGATTTAAAAAAAATAATTAATTAGATACATCATATAACTTTTTATATCATTAAAAAGATCCTGTTGATATTGAACAAGTACTAAACATTATATTATTGTGAATAACTAGTGCAGAAAACTTGCAATCTGCAAAGTTTCCTTTTGCGAAAGTCGCATGTCCGAGTACTTATAAAAACTTGACAGAAATTTTCTTGTCTGCATTGACTTTTGGCTGCAACGAGTAAATTTAAATAAAATATTGTTTTAAAGCACGTTTTGCAAAGATAAAAATTGTCATTGTTCAATATTTTAACTACATTATACTTGTGCATTGTGCATTTTAAACTTCTTTTACCAAAGCTTTCTATTTTAAGTGCCTAATACTACAGCTAATAATAACTTTTACTAATTTACTAATAAAATAAACAACTTAAGAAAACAAGAATTAAAGTAAACGCAAAGTTAAATCTAGCATTACAGATGATTTCAAAGTACTGTAAAATAAATAGCGAATGTTCAAGTAACGGTCGGTAAGTCAGGGAAGTTGGAAAGTAAATGGTATTAGCATCGTCTAATCACTATCAAGGGAGCTTTCCATCTGGAGCGCTGAATCCGAGTGCTAACGTTATGTTTACTCTTACAGGTTAAGCCAAAGATGGAAAAATTATAAAATATCTCATATTAACCGCAATTTAATTATAAGAAAACAATATAATGGTTTTTACAAATTCAATAATGTGAATACTAAATTATAGTAAATATACTCATTTTGACTAAAATGGTTCTAATAAACAGAAAGTAGACAGCGAATTGGTTTTTCTAGATTTACTTTTCCCCAGTAATAATTTAATAATAGATAATTGCTGGAACTATTAATATCAATTCTTTAATTAACTCGTATTTTCTTTGTGTTGCTCCTAAGTTGTCATTTCTTTTATATTACAAATAAAATTTATAAACCAGCTTCACGCTTTTCCAATGGTAGTCAGGGACAAGGTAACGGCCAAGATATTTCGTTTTTCAGTAAAAATGAAATAAAGACATTACGTTATGAGTGCTAAGATCATCACTGCTTAGTATCTTAATCGATGAATCTGATGAATGAAAATAATTTAAATAGATTTATTCCTTTGACTGAGGATCAAACCTACAATCAAACGTGTCTAGCATGCATAGTGTCTACGCTGTTCCATTGCGCCACGATGATCATAACATGGGTCGTCGGAACGAAGACTGAAATTTATAATAATTTACTCATTTCATTTGACAGTAACATATGATAAAATTTTCACTTTCAAGTTTTAGCCATTGACATGATATGAACAAGAGGCAAATATTACCATATTTCTTTCCTGTTTTTATATTTTCATTTAGATAACTAAATACAGTATCTAACAGATATCTTTTTTTATATACAGCAGTCAATTTTGAAGCATAATATATTGACATTTCGGTCCCTTCAAAACGCTTTCAGAATTTTGATTACCATTGTCACCTAAGCAGTAAAAAATTTTATATTTTGGGTAGCGACATTGCTAAAACAGAATATTAATAGTAACGCTAACATATAAGGTTTGGTAACAAGTTAAAGCGCGGCGTTGAGTTCCGCCACTGAACACGCAATGCCTCAATTTGGCGGAAAATGGGGAACGAAAATGTTGAAAGAGAATGGAGTGTCTTAACACTAGGTTCTCTGGTTCCTTCTGCCTACCCCGCTATCGTTCATCGTATCGTGTATCGTATAGATATCGGATAAATATGGATCGCGGGATACAGCGTGAAGTTAAAAAAAAAATATAAGTAAAAGAAAATAAGGTAACGTGAAGTAAATATATTTTAATTAAAAAATTACTGTTAACTCATTTGCAGGCTAACATCAACGAATGTAAAGCTCCAACGCAGCATTTAATTATCATTTCCCTCAGATCCTACTCTGTTTAAACAAACATTATAGTTATTAAATTCCACTTTTTTATTTAAGTCACGTTCCTTTCTTATATTTATAAAAATATTTAAAAAAAATTATACTGATTATTGCACTGATATTTGCACTATTTCTAATCTCTAATACCAAAAACGAGATATAGTCTCTCAAAACTGCACTTTCTAAACGAAAATATTGAATGCAGACAACTTTTTTATAATTGAAAAGGCTAATATATGACAATAATTTAATTTGAAGATATAATTTTTCCTTTCTATCCGAAAAATAATATCAGCAGTTTAGCAACAGTATAGTAGACATAAGTAATCTTTTCCTTTAACTTTGCCCCTTAAACCTACACTTGGGTCGTAAGTCCCAGGCACTCCAAACTTCTCTCTCTGCAATGCGCACTTAATTCACTCGCACGGTGAATCCATAGATTGCTAAGGAGTTTCTTCTCTGTCGTATAAAAATATGCGCATGAGTTCTCAACAATATATAACACAATTTTAATGAAATGCAAATGTTGCACAATGGTATAATTACTTGTTGCCTATGTAATATTCACTTAATAATCTTAAAGTTATAGTTAAAAAAAAAAACAAAAATTTTAACGGTAAATGCACATTTGTACTCACTGTGCGGGCTCGTGGCGTTGCAACGGGAGGAACTCGAGGCAGTGTATAGGACTTGCGACGCAAGTCCGGTAGTAGGTAAGTTTAAGCCTTATAGGGGAACCTATAACATGCATAACCGTTTGCCTGCCAAGCCAAACAAGCAAGCTCTTCGTTTAGGCAGAGATACCTAACCAAATTTCAAACTTTTAGTAGATTATTTAGAGATTTTGCAGTTACACCTCTCGCTTTTATTTCTACCACTAACAAATTAATTCTAAACCTATTCCTAATGAGTTTGTTTATAAGTTCAAAGTAGTTGCTTACTTTGAAATGACAGTCCTTTGGAATATGATGATATTTTGAATATGTTCGGTTTGTACGAAAAAATACTGACATCCCTAGGAATTTTATGAAAAATATATAAAAAAGCGTAATATCTTTTTATAATTGTACTGCATAAATTAAAGATATACTGTTCCCAACATCACTTACTTTACAGGTTCGTTGTGCCAATAAACATGCGATTCAAGAGTTGGAAGCATTCCAAATTAAGGGTATACAGTTCTTTTAAGTTTCACTGCAATAACATAATTTTTTGACTATAGTCAAAAAAACCAAGTGTTTTTAGGTCATTTTTACAAAATTAACATTACCTATAATATATATTTGTCGAAGACTGTCATGTATACGGTCGCTACACGAAGCGCAGCACGTATCCGTGTTATGGCAGAAGCTTCGCGATTATGTCAACATTTGAGTATTTGGAGCTACGACGGGGCTTATTTGTTTTTTATCTGATATATATTTTTATATACAATTAAAATATTTTGGCAGTAAAGATTTTCTTAATACAGTTCCAATAAAGATTTTATTTTATTTTATTCTCTAAAGCTAGCCAGTCTCACAATTTAGATATATCAACTCCCGAGAGGGACTTACTCTTATAACCATCATTTTAAATAAAAATAAAAAATTTTTTACCTATATTTTTTTACAAAATATTGTATTTTTAATTTATATGTACAAATATATAACCATGGAATTATACGACGTGTTATTTACATAATTGGGATAATATTTATTTTGTTTTTTTAGTTAGGGTTAGGGTTTTTGTTATTACACAACTTCATTTGAATTCGCAATTTCTTAACTCAAATATTGAAGTAACGGCTATAATATTTAATATACAACAATACACTACGTGAAAGACTGTTCTTGTGGAGCAAGTCTCATGACATCTTACAATGTACCAAGTAAACACTTCAGTGCAAGATCCTTGTAATGTGTGGAAATTTCTGGCGGTCACCAAAACCTGTATATATATTCTAATTGTTGGTACATCTGTGATTTTAATATGTAGAACAACAATTCAAATTAGTATTTATTTTTTAACCGAATTCAAGGGAGAAGGATATCAATTCGACTGTATTTATTTTGTGTGTATATTTTTTTAATGGCTGATCCTTTTTTATATTTATATGATAGCTAGTGTTTCTGATGTGGTCCTATTTTAAATTTGGTTAATATCTGACGAATTTTTGAGTTATTCGTAATAATTGTACATTTTATAGGATTTTTTTTAAAGTCGTTTTCTTTCTTTTGTTGAAATATTAATTATTTATTTTATTATTACAATAACAGTCATAAAAAGTTTCGATTAGTCTCACAATATATTTTGTCGTTTAGATAAAAGTCGTAAAACGTCGTCACTAAGAAACGCACTAGAATTAAATTTATACCGTCAATGCTCCACTACAATGTTATCGTTAATTAAATTCATAACATTTTTGTAAAATAAAAATATTATTAATTATCGTCTAGCTCAACGTTTATAGCTCTATATTTATAATTCATTCACTACAATATACCATATTTCCAAATATAGGCTTCTTCTTTAGTTGAAAGGCTCCTTGAATCAATAGAAAACACTAAATCAATACGATTAATATGTTAACAAAACGAATTGGTTTTATGAATAGTAATAATTGACCCTTTGTAAATTTTAGTATCTACTCATCAGTCCCGAAATGCTTTCATTTAAAACACTGTTAACTTTAGAATATAACTTTTGTAATTTTATTATTCTAAAAGCGTTTTCGCCTCACTCGATAAAAACGTAATGAACCTCATGTGTCTTTAAAAAAATCTTTGAAAACAATGTTAAAACTTCACCAGTGGTAAAGCTTCACTAAGTGTCCCGCATATAGCAAGGTAGATAGGGGAACCTGAGAACCGAGTGTTAAGACACTCCGTTCCCCACTTCCCGCCGAATTGAGGCATGGCGTGCTAAGTGGCGGAAGTCAACGCCGCGCTTAATGTTAGATGTTAAAACTATTTTAAAATATTCGAAGTTTTAATGCGTATACGGAATAGAGATTTTTAAGTTATCCACCATAAGTAATACAACTAAACGAGAATCGAAAACTTTAGTTTCTTGGAGTACTTTTGAGCATCTTATGAATATTCACATACGCCTCTAGATTACTTACGAACAAAGCTGTTTAATTTAAACACATTACGTAAAGCATATATACTTACCTAATTTCCGAATTAAATGCTTTGGTATCGGTAAATACATGTATTTACACTTTCAGCTACAATTCATACAGTTATTGCTTAATTAATATGATTCATAGCTAGTTTAAACCTGAAAGATATTGTTTCATAGAAAATATAATAAATAAAATTGTTTCGCATGTAGATGCGAATACTAGAGGCACTGAAGGAATAGGAAATATTAAGGTGCAAGGATATTTATAATACCATCATAGAGAAAATAAACATATATTTTTATACATGTTTTATATTGTACCATTTTTTAATGCAGGTAGTACTCACGTTGGCTTAAATGTAGAGGTTATGTTCAAGTACTGCTACTTACGTTAGGAATGTAATTGTATTAGAATCATTTAATGACTTCTAGAGCAGTATCGAGTGCCTAGACCTGGTTGTAATAGCTTTGGAACTCCTTTGTGCTCTCACTATTTATTAGTCAGTCTTAAACAATTTCTCAGATTCCTATTAATTAGTAATTTGGGACGTTCAGTTCCTAAGTTTAGTCGTCTGTTAAGACGCTAGCAAATGTAAGATAAGTATTTAAGACGATTGCTAAGGTAATTTAGCTTTCAGTAGTTTTCACTAACTTAATTATATTAACACAACTTACTTAAACTTTTTGTTTCTGCGCAGAAATAGGATATTGAAATTGTAAAATATCGCATAATAACGTCAATTCAAATTGATTGATAATTACCAGATTTTTTAATGTTAATTATCCACTATATATAAACTACTTGTCAGTCTATATCTACTACCTATATATTTCTGTCACCAATCAGCCTATAGCCTCACCAATCAGCAAAATTAACAAATTAAAGCTTTTATACTCTTTTACTCCTCTCTTTGTCTGATAAGAAAATTGTATACGATAGTTTGCTTGTTTTCGCGACGTGTTTTGCAATGATTTATGCATGAATACTAAAACCCCATTTTTTTCCTCCTTAGTGAAGAGTCCTCTCTTAGGGCTCCACGGTATAGAGGAGCCCTAAGAGGCTTTAAGGAGTATCCCAAGAAACCTAAATGGCAAACATTAGCCTGCTAGTTGGTTACTAGTATGTTGTCTTTCAGTCACTCGGTAAAACAAGCGTTATATATGTAATAGTAAATTATAAAAAATACGAATAGCTTCTATATAATTCCGACTACCCGACGACGGCGCTTGTTCATATCAAAACAATAAATTCTATGTACGATGTATCTGTTTCATTATTCATTAAACTTTGCTTGTATCGCAATAACACTAACAACAATTTATGACGACATATCTAATATTGTTGGCTTGGACGATATATTGATCGAGTGAATCCACACAACAGATGTTATGATATACAGTGACTTCATCTAGTCACATTTCTGTTTCTTCTGCCACCGGAATACTTTTAGATTTAATGATGTCTTAATCTTGCTTTCTGGTCTTTTAAATAATTTAAAATTTTAAATTTAGTAACCTATCCTTTTTATATGGCAAATGCAATTTAATATGACAACAATAAAATACGCCAATTATAGTAATAATCATAACGATTATTAATAAATACAGTAATTTTCGAATGCGTTATTATATATTTATACATGTTTTGAATAAACAAAATGATTATTATGTTCAAAACCATTTTAAACTACCCATTGGGTTACGCCACACAATTAAAAATTTTGGTACGGAAAACTTAAAGACTATGTTTCCCCACCATCACTAACATTTGTTCTGTTCTATTTTTTTTTATTTCATTCAATTTATATTTTATAAAATATTTAAATACATAGCATATATCTATAGATACACAAACATTTTCTGCGTCATTTAAATTTTTTATAAGAAAAAATATTTGTAAATATCTACCTCCTACAGAATTTGCTCTCCAATTTAATTTTTTTTTATTTGGTTCAGCTATTGTGAAGATTAATACGAACGATGGGACAGAAAAGAGTTACTGTTTATTACTTGATACCGTGCACGTACTTCTATATAGGTATGCCTGAAAATGTAAAGGTTAAAATTGGAAATTGTTCGTTGTGAACCCATTTTAATTTTATTATAATATTTAAGTATTTTTTACAAAATTAACTTGGCTAATTTAACCTAAATATATTGAGGTTAAGAAGCATTATACCAATTACACTATACAGATTCTGGGAGCAGTGATATAGAGAGGCGTAAGATAATGTCTCGCCCCTATTAACCCAATGTGGTGGATTAATGGTCAGAACCCTGCGGCGGCATTTATTGGACACTTTTAGTTATTTACGTTTTTTTCTAACTTTAATCTTACCTCGCCTTTATACATTTTAATTTGCTCACTAAGAATAATACAATTGAATTTTTAAATATACTATAAGCAATAAAGAAAGCAATTTTAATAAACGTCATAACGAAAAGCAAACGTTGGCGTATTGTCCTAGAGCCGTTTTTCAGTCTTATTAAAAAGTATAAAACTAGAATGATTTCACGCTGAGAAGCATTTTAATAAACTAGATCGATGTCATAATATTTTTTACGGAAATATGAATTTTCAGCAGGTATTATACAAATACGTGACACACCATTAAAATTCAACATAGAATGTTTACAGCCGCTCGGCGCTCGCGTCGCCCCGCGCATACAGATAAATTGAGTACGAAATAGTCCCAGTAAAGCGGATATACTTCTCGCATGAAACAAACAGTCGAGGTTTATGCAAATTGGGCTCCTTTGTATTTTAGCGGATTAAAATATAGTGGGAATTAGTTCCGTGTCAGAAATCCGACTGGCGAGGGCAAACCACTTGATTTTATTGTACGCTACTTTGTTCAAAATGCAGTCTTATCTTATATTTATTTTCTTTGAACATATTACACACTTATACGTTGTAACTGCTCATTACTTGAATATTTTGATTTTTTTTATGTTCTGCGTAGGCCTTCAAAAATTATACATATACTAAAATCTGTATTCTATCTAAAACATTTGATACAATATTAAATCATTTGAGATAATTTTATAATAGTATAACTATTCTATATATAAAGTATTAGTTACTGGAGCAATGTTAAACTCCGCTATTCAAAAAGTTTTTCAGTCAGTTTCATGCAGTTTTAATGTTTCCACTAGAGTTTTTAACACTTTCAGTTTGATCATTTACTAATCCGCAAAAACCTACATGAATTTCAAACATTTTTGGGCGAAATGGAAAATGCGAACGCTTATTTTCTCTATATTTACGGAACACTAGCATTATTTTAAAAAAAAAAACAACATAATATTTCTAAGAATAACGATAATTTCGAAAATATAATAGAGAATTCGTTTCCTTTGTTGCACAGGAAAATTTTTACCTTCTTGTGAGCTAGACGTCCCGTGTGTCAATTTACGGTAACCTCGGTGCACAGTTTTCTAAATAAGTTAAGATATGTGTATTTAAATTTTATTTC
>JAKGSA010000120.1:283532-340513 GCA_033558755.1 Philaethria dido
TAAACAGGCAAAGTAAGGCTTAGTGTTCCAGAACAACCAGAGAGCGTGATATATCCACAACGTAATTATTCATTTAAAATATTAATTTAATTAGGTTTATTGCAATCACTATAGTTTTAATCAAAATACTACTCTAAACACATTTTATAATTCCAAATTCCTTCTAACTCTAACTTTTACTATATCGAAAGAATATTGTTATATTCCACGACAATATTGAGCTAGAGATTAAAACATCCATAACATACCGAAGTAAAACGAAATAATAAAAATAGGTTTTACCGTAGCAAGTTTCTTCGGGCAGTGGAGCGGCAAGAGGAACCAATTTCTGAGCCGATGCGAACCGTTTTGTTGGAAATAGCTTTCCTTCAATCTGCATTTTCTTGCTGATTTACCAACTTTCATACAGAACGAGAACTTTCATGAGATATATTTTAGCAGACGGAACTTCAACCGAGTCGACACATTAAGTTATTATTTAAAATTATGTAATGTTAGAGAAATTTACATTTTTCCATAAATAAATGTTTAGTTATTTATTTTATAATTTCCAAATATACATAAAATAACAAATGTATTTGATTTAATCTCAGCATGTGAAAAATATGAATTTTATAAAAAGTAGGACAAATAACGTAATCATTGTAAAATTAATTGAAAACAAACGATCCACTGAGGTAACTTTAATTAGCGTGATTGGTATGCATTCATTTTTTTATTTCGTTGTAAATGTCATAACCGGTTTTTATCAATATAAATTTTATTTTAACATGATTGAATTATTATTCTTTTAATAAAAAATTTTTTTTTTTTTTTTGGATACCGGATGGCAAACGAGCAGAAGGACCGCCTGATGGTAAGTGGTTACCTTCGCCCATGAACATCTACAACACAAGAGATGTACTAGATGCGTTGCCAACCTAGAGGACACAGATGGAAAAGGAGGACAATGTAGTAGTCCGCTATCGGAACAACCACATTTTGGGGAAAGGATGGGTGGGAAAGGGGAAAACCTGGCTTACATGCCATCGAACCGGAACACATCATAAGATATTTGGCGGTTCGTCTTTGACATGATAGTGGTCGCGAGCCAGACGGAGGACGAACCTCCTACCACCAAACAATATAGCCGCTTTTCTCTAATTACTTGGTAACTGAAAAGGTATGAAGTTACTTCTGTAGGAACGTCCATTTTGAGCCTCTTTTCGAATCACTCAATGAATGAACGTGAGAGGAATTACTGTTAAGGTATCTAAACTATAAAATTAGATTTACTACTAAAAATTTTGTCTAAATTTATATGCAATAGGGCAATTAAATTTAATTTCGGTGTACTTTATGTAGGGTCAAATTTCTCAATTCAAAGGACAAGCGAAAGGTTGTGGGTTCGATTCCCACTTCAGGGAATGGTTTTTTTCATTTCCTGGGCTTGGTAACAAGATAAAGCGCAACATTGAGTTGAGAGTGGCGGCACTCAGCACGCAATGCCTCTATTCGGCGGAAAGTGGGGAACTATATGCGGGATACCGCGTGAAGCTATGTATGTATGTATTAAAAATTACTATTAAAATAATTTGAAAATGACAATTTTAACTTTATATAGTTAATATAGCTAATGTTTATTAAGATATGTTTGTTAAATTTGTATCTCTTATATATTGTTATATCTATTGTTAGCGGAACTTCGTGTCAGTGAGCAGTGTCGACACCCACTACCATCGTTTTCACTTTTACAAAAACAAATGTTCAATCGTGTTCAGTGTAGCCAGATTTGCGAGTCGGTTTTCAGTCGGCAAGTTGAATGACCGATATTATAAGTTCCTTCCATTTTGCTGTTGTTAATGTTTGTGTCCGAAAATTAACGACTGTCAAGTTGTTTATGATTTATAAAAGAGAAATATTGTTCATTAAGATCAAATTTAAAACAAATCAGTTTTTGTTCATACCAAATTGTTTTAACATATATTTGTCGCTTCCGATACTACTTACTTCTAGATTCTAGAACTATACATTATACGCGAAGGAATAAAAAAATCCCAGTTTTACGAAAATTGTGCGAACGAACGACTATCCCGTTGACGCGTAAACAACGCATTGCCTAGCAACGTATATGTCACTTTATATAAACATAAATGTCAAACTATGGTAGTGTGTGTAAAATTTATTTTATTAATTTAATATAATTTTTTATGCACAATTTAAAAAAAAATAATATCAATCTGCTCTCCTCCGCTGTATAAACTAACTAAGTGTGCCAAATATCATGCTTATTCATCCACGTAATTTTCGTCAAAAAAGGTACAAAGCCTTTGTTTCACATCTTAATATATAGATATGTATAAGAAGTGCGGAAAGTAATATATTAGAATTAAATTGTAATGCATTATTGCATTAGGGTTAAATCCTATTCATCTTATTAATATTATAAATGCGTAATTAGCTACAAATATCCCGATGTTTGTTATTTCTAAACACAAAAATTACTTCACAAATTAAAATGAAACTTTATAGCATTACAGCTTATATATCAGAACAACATAAAAATTACAATTTATATAGATTTAGTATAATTTGGCTATAGCGTAACAATAAATATCTAGTAAGTCGGAAAAACTTTGCCCTCTGAGAGCTACCTTGGCGTGCGCCGCCTAAGCCGCTCGAAGTACACAAATATAATGTACTACGGGATTATTAATCTTAGGTAATTTTAAATAAAATTTGCCACTTTATGTAGAACCCATTATATCCTAAGTAGTGAGATAAAAATAGAATTAAATTGAATGTATTTTTTGAAATACATGTATTTATCAAGTTCTTATAAAAATTGATACATTTGTCGTTTTAAATATTTAATACAGATCAACTTAATCTTTTCCACGAAGTAATTGAGATGAGTATTTTAAAAGTTATGACGAAAAGATTGACCGTACTGTGAATTATGAGTAGACGCAGCGCGCAACGTGGGGATGGAGGGGCATTCCAAGCAATGACGCGCCATCGACGAGTACGACGAGTCCCGGATGCAAAGCGTAGGCGGTGTAAGCGCGTGGGCAAGTGTCAAATATGAAATAAGATTCTCGAAACGATTTAATATTTAGTACACTTACATAATTTTTCTGCAAATTAGTATATTTTGAGTACTATTTTTTATTTTAGTCGTACTAGAGTTTTTTTTGCTATATTAATATTGTTATAATTTTTTAACTGGCTATCGAATATCACTCGTTGTCGTACGATAAGACTGTTCACGAGCTTATTATGGAATCTTTAGCGATATTAAGCAATCTTTTTCAATAAACTCAATAATACACAGCAATAGCGAGGAGATAAAATCTTAAAACTGTAAGCCGAGAGATTTAGGGAAGCCGGTATATATTTAGGAAGGCCGGTAAATATATATATATATATTTAGGGATGCCGGTTTACTTAGAGAAACCGGTATAGGATGTTAATTGTTTTAGCAATTTCTCTATCAAATTTAGATGGAGATTTTTTTAGGTCTCATATTTTTCTTGACGCTGTTTTTTTTGCAAAATCACTCCCAATCTTTTTAAGATAATTTATTATCATTCAGAAAAGGAAAGCCGGTAGCAACCGTGTTATATGGACGCCTCGAGATACACATACCAAAAACTAAGGATGTAGGCTACCTATTATTGACACGCCGCTCGGGGAAACTCACCAAGCAAAAGCTAGATAATAAAAAAATATTACCCACATTGTTTTGCATTGTCACACCCACCGTGTTTTTCACTTTATATAAAGTGTATGTCAAACATTTCGCCCAATATAAATCGACATACACTTTACTAAGACAACACTTATTCTGCTCGTCAGTGTAAGCAAAATTATTAGTAATTATAATTTTATCTGCTCACAAGAATAATCAAATAAAAACTAAAATAAGAACTCATAAAAATATCCCGGAAATATATATTCTTCTTACTCAAAATAAGGTAAGAGTTTTACAAATATATTATTATTTGGGTAGCTTTGATAGTAAAGGAGATTGGTCGAGTTATTCTGTTCAAGAGTTGTTAGCCTCTCTTGGCTACCTTTTTCCTAGTGCCATACAAATAATAACATGTATAATATAAAATTATATTACAAATTAAATGTCTTTCCAGCCGCTTTGTATTATACTAAAGGGTGTTGAGACCCCGCGGCACCCTTAAGCATTTGATGTCAGGTAGTCAGTGTCCCGTGGCGTTTCCTGACAACGTCTAATATTTTTCGTATGCTGCAAGTATTATATATTCACTTGAATAGGGGTGATATGTTAAGAAACACATAATAAAATTAAATTAAATACAACGTAACATTTTGTACTATTTTAAAAAAATCCAAAAAAAGGAACAGACTTTGGCTTCCAAAACGGAATCGCTAGTTACCGATATAAATCATAAGAAAGATGTCCTTTGAATAATAATGAAAGCAACTTTCTACATAAGTATGAACTGCAGTAAGGTTTTAGTTTTTAAAGTTAAAGGCGCTTTAGCATAACATTTTACAGTAACTGTAAATTTTTCAATGCGGCATTTTTATACTATGGTGTCCACAGCAAAGGTTTCATATCTTAAATAAAAGCTAAGCAGAGATTTTCATGTAAATTATAATAACGAAACCTAATCGACTATGTAAAATTTTCCCAGAGGGAAAAGCCAAACATCTGCAGTGCGACCATAACTCATTTATCATTAGTCCTTGATGAGTACATTCAAGGGATTCTCAGAAAAATATTTCGAAATAAATTGTGTAATAATAAGAGATTAGAAAGGAAAGTCATTTTAGTTTGTAGCAAAAATCTTTTGTTATAAATATTAGCTTTTTGATTGCGATGCTTAAAGGTAGAGGTTAACATCAAAAGTTAACAACCATGTAAATTTTTGACGTAGCACCAAAGGAGAATATAGCTGAAATTATTATAACGGTAGATATCCAAAAAAGTGCATGTACAAACACGTACAATTTTTTGTGCAAAATTTCAATATACAATTTAATCAAAATTATAAATGGCACATTACAAACTTTAACAATAATAATAGCGCTAAAATAAATAATGTTCATTTTGTCGTCTTATGAATGAAATAATTCAATATATTTTAAATATACTATAGACTGAATTCATTTTATTAAAATATTCGCGTGATCTACGTTTATGGGTACGAAAGAGTTTTAGGTTATGTAAGTATTACATTTTGTATATGAAAAAAAAATCCTGGTTCAATTGTTTAAATTATCAATAACATCTAATTCGTTGACAAAATAAATTTTAAATGAGCCACAACTCTAACAGCAAAAGCTCTCTCATCGAAAAGTTTCCAAAAACAAGCAATTTTCTTCTCTAATTAGACTTAATGTTTTCGAAGGACTTACCGCATGTGTGGTTTTATTATGGTTGTGATTGACTAATGCTTTCATGGGAAAGTATCATTCCTTCCTTTGTGTTATATAAGGAATCAATTCAACATTATTTGAAGTCAGAGCTAACACAAATCGGATTAGAGACGTTCATTAATGTCGTTACACATGAGAGATTAACTTGTTAAAAGTGCCCGCTCACCTGTTTATTTGAAATAAAATTAGATGTTTCTTAGTGCGTAATTCATGGCAATTTATGTAATGATTTAATGGATATGTATATACAGTGTTATAATTTCGTTATTCTCAGGCTCAGGACAGAGGAAATCTTTAATATTAACAATGCTTGTGTTAAGCTTTATTCATATTAATTATTTAAGTATATATCGTTAAGAAAAGCTGGACGGACTACAGTGAATTTTAAATTAAGATATTGGTATTTAAGTGTGTGCTCACATAACATTGTTAGGTTACAACTGGCAATTATTTTAAACGCATCCATTGCTATGAAACTACGTTAAAGAGACACTGGTGGTCGTAACAAACGTCGTTATCCTACATTTTGGGGTCAACAGACGAAGCGGCATCGGCGCGACACTGAGGCGGCAGCCCGTCGGTTCACTTCAGGCTATTACTTGATCAAAGCACAAAGTGTTCACAAAAAACCGATTGTTCATAAATTTCCATGCCATTCTATACGTAAAACTTATCCAGCCTCAATAAAATTTCAAAAGTTGGTAACTCGATAGACTTAAATAACTAAAAAGTAATACTGACTCTAATTTTTTAAAAAGACTTACTATGAGAGTTTAAACATCGTATACATCAACATTTATCGTACTAAATTATAAAAACTAGACTCTATTAACATTTATAAATTTTCATTTAATTTTTTTCAAATTTAAATTGATTTTCTATACACTTTGGGTAAGCACTCATTCTACGCAAGGTGATAACTACGTTGTTTTGCTACTTCGATAAGAGCACTTGGGCACGGTTGAAGCAGCCACACTTAGGAAGAGTATTATTGCTTGCACAGAGAATATCTTCATGTAGGACAGCTGTTGCGAAAATAGTGTACTTAATAAAAATCTATCACTTACCATCTATACTTATCGTTGCAATGTTTTGATTTTCAGTACAAGTATAAAAGGTTTTGGTTAATTTGTTATCTGTATATATCGTATATGCAATTTATTATATGGTGTTTTTTTCCATATATTTCGGTTCGCTTGCTTCCTGTGTTAAAATAATATTATTTTTTTTTTTTATGGATAAAGGATGGCAAACGAGCAGAAGGACCACCTGATGGTAAGTGGTTACCTTCGCCCATGAACATCTACAACACCAGAGATGTTGTATGCGTTGCCAACCTAGAGGATATAGATGGAAGGGGAGGACAATGTAGTAGTCCGCTATCGGAACCACCACATTTTGGGGAAAGGATAGGTGGGAGAGGGGAAAACCTGGCTTACATGCCATCGAACCGGAACACATCATAAGATATTTGGCGGTTCGTCTTTGACATGATAGTGGTCGCGAGCCAGACGGAGGACGAACCTCCTACCACCAAACAAATTATAAAATAATATTAACTACTTAATAAAGTAATAATAATAAAGTTGAATACTTTCATGAAGTTTTTATAGAGCTGAAGAATTCTCTTACAGAATTCTTGGTAAAAACAATTTTTACATACTGATACTCTTGTTTTCTACTTGTTAGAAATGCATGAGAAAAAAAATAATATACATAGAAAGTATAGATGTACAAATAATTAGTAATATAAATAAATATTTATCCTAATAATAAATTATGCTAATTTATTGAAAACAGTATTTCACAAATTTATATCAACCACTCAACGTGAAATATTATACCAGCTTTTTGAGACGTAGTTTATTATTCAGATTATGCATATTTGACAGCGAGCCGTCTACAACGGCAGATCGCTCGTTGGTTATTCGTCTTTTGTCTTATTTTATTATGCCATTATTCGGTGCCGGCTATAAAGGCTAGCGAGACAGTTTGTCTGCATGTTCCGGGATTTCTCGCCCTTGTTTATCTGGTTGGGGTAGTTAGCGCGGAGTGGCGGCTCGCGCCCCGCGGCAGTGCTTCCGCAGGCCGCCTAGCGATGGCACGCGTGCTGTTCGCCCCGGCCAATAATACGTGCGCTCGGCAAAAACATAGGTGAACTTCTTTACTTATATACTTTTCACCTTCGGAATTTTCTTATAAACAATGACTCTTTTTATACATTTATATTGTGTAATATGGATAACACTCCTCACAGCCTGCTGCAGTACGACAGGTGAGCACAGGATGCAATTAGCATTTTTATTGAGTTTACCGGCAACTTGTGAAAAAGTTTTATTGATTGGAAAAATATGTATCACTATTTAGTACTTCTGTCGTCTATCTTTAGTTATTTTGACTGTTCAATATTTGTTTATTTTATAAGCTATTTCAATTATTTTATATACATTTACCTATATTTATGTTCGTAAATAAAAGATTTACGTAACTTCTTATTTTTTTATTAATACATATTATGCAATAGGTCTTCAAGTATTAAATTCAAGTATAAATCTATAATTAAAGTACAATTTATTAAAATAAATTTATATTTAATACAAATACCTAGATCTTCTTTATAATATGAAGAAACAGTCAAGTCTTAATCTAAGACATAAAAGAAATTTTAGTCAATAATTATAAATTGTATCCGTAATATATATAGAAATATTTTATTAAATCGTACGTATATATAAGTACATATAAGTTAATAAAATTATAAGCCTAAATATAACTTAAAACCACCACCTACGATATCTTATTAAATTATTGTAAATACTAAGTCATACAAACCTCCCAAACAGCTTCCTATTATCTACGTAATGTTTCACCTTATAAGATCTTTGACCTCTACTTAGCTAAAGGTTAATATAAATAATAAATGCTTTATAAAACAAACAACAAAGACATTTGTTTTCTTAACATTGATGTATTTTCTACAGCTCTCAGCATTTGAGTCAACTCTGTTATTTTAATTAGAGACCCCAAAATTTAATTTGATAAACATTACGTCGGTGAATAAAGGTGGTCTAAATTATAACCCAGAGATGACGACTTCTCTCAAGAAAGGGAGGTTTCCTTAAAAGTAAGATTTATTCAGAGGGTTCGAGATAAGAAGCTCTTGTATTTCTTTAATATAATTCAGTTAACAAGGGGAGGAAGCACAAACAAAACGGACAGGGGTCGATCTGTGAGTCATTCGCGGATATCTGTTGGTATCTCGACAGTGACAGATATAGATGTGCTATAACGTTGCAATATAAGTAATGAAGTAAAAATATAATTTATTACTAATGTTAAAATATATACAGTATACTTGTGGTAAAAAATATAATGCATAATACTAACATTTATAATAAATAATTTTATTTCTTTTGTTATGTTTTTATTTAACATTCCAAAACGACCTCAATAAAAAGATAATGTTCGAAATGCAATATTCAAGTCATGCGATAACTTGACCTATAAAAATAAATAATTCTGTTAATATTTATTTAATGAGGATTCAGTTTCTAATTGAAATTAAATTTGAAGTCCTCTACTACAGAAAGAGCAATTATTTTTCTCGGAATAATATAATTTCTTGGGAGTTCTTCAATTTTTCTTGTCTCTTAGTTAATAAGCCAATTATTTTTTAACTAATACGAATATTCATTTCAACCTTGAATAGGTTAAAAGAAAATATTGATTTACAAAGAAAATATTTTTTTTTATTATTAATAGCTTAAAAATAAAATGTAATTTTCTGATTGGTAAATAATGTATTTATTTAGTACGTGATAAGAAATATAAGACTTAAACATTGCGTACTAGGCCTATCACTTTTTGACCTGTAACAAATATAGCAACAATATCACTTTGCAGTATAATATTGTATAAGTAGACCTATTTAATGCTCACTATTAGTTGCGGGCTACTTTACGATATTTACTTTATACAATTAGATATAAAATTAAACTGCACGTGTTGTCGCCCACAACTTTGCTTGCATAGATTTAAGACTGTTGTAAAACACAAGTCCCATTCTTCCCCTTCCCGTAGGAATTTCGGGAAAACTTCTCTTCTTCTTCTCTGTGCGTTGTTTGTCAATCACTTAATGAGTAACGATAGTATTTTGTATACCATTTAAATTTATATAAATCTTACCTTTAAAAAGATATCACTACTTTTTATTTTCAATAAGTATATTTTGTCTAGAACTGATGCTGAACTGATCAGTCTATTATCTATATATGGTTTCGCCTATGTAACGTTGTAAAGGCCATAATAAACCGGTTTTAATGATTATTTCGTCAATGATTTCATATTAAACTTTCGGGTGTCACTTAATACATGACAATAATGAAGATTTATCATCACTTTAAACAGCGCTTTATTTTCTAAATAAAAAAGCAAAAATCGACAAACTGCATTAGTAGTGGTATATCGTGGAATAGGAATGTATGTATGATTTTATACACCGTAGAACTTAGAATTCTATGCAAAACAAGTGCAAACAAAACTTAAGTCCTTATTAATTATGTTCGTTCATCTAATATAGAATTATATTAATAAAATAATTATAATCGTACTCTCGTTATAACAACAAAAGTATAGCAAGTATAATGCTTTAATTAAAAAAAAACTTACCCCTTCAACTGAAACGAAATATTGTATTTTTGCAATTTACAATTTGCAAAATAGATTTCGAATCATTAATCATCGATAAGATTGAAAGAAGTTCAAATGACTGAACATTTTTTTTGAAAAATCGGTGTTACAAAGAAAAACACCTGAAGCTACGATGCCACAAATAGTAATTCGGAAACGTTAAGTCCCTCTGCGTCGGGGGTTAAAAATAAAATAAGCACCTTCAAAGTTAGATCCATATATAAATTTTAAGTATGTTTTTCTTGTAGTTATAAATAATAGTTGAATCATTTTACTTTTAACAGTCAATTATTATTATACAACCATCATAGTAATACCCATTATTAAATTGAAGTAGAAACATTAAGCAGAATGTATTAGTACATACATACATAGCTTCACGCTGTATCCCGCATATAGCAGGGTAGGCAGAGGGAACCTAGTGGTAAAATACTCCGTTCCCCATGTATTAATATTTTTTTTTATTAAATATATATTTTTTTATTTTAGCATGTAACGTAACAAAATAACACCCGTAACGATAAAGAATACGTAAGTATACTTTATCGTTTATATGAACTAAGTCGCATACATATATTGAAATTTACAAAAAGTTTAAACTGAAAGGAATTTTAAATTTTCTTCACATTTCATATGATGTGGGAGTTAGAAATGTTCTACCTATATTCAAATTTTAATATTATGAAGCATTTGAAACGTATTACTATATATGAAATACAAAGTGCAAAATTTTCATTTTATCTTTATACTTTCGTATTTATATAGTTAGGTATATATGCGTCTAGACATATTCATATCATTCTACAATTTTATGTGAACGTTTACTTTCACTTTTACCATATACGCTACTTCCGTTGAACATATAGTGATGTATCATTCCGTTCGCCAATCTCTTTGTCTATAGGAGGGAAATGAAAATATTTTATACAAATATTTTTTCACAAATATTCCACCCGCGTGGAATTCGATACTATAACCATGATTTGCACTTGTAGTACACACACCATAGCAGCGCCACAATGGATCCATTCAAAATATAGTCAAAATAATAAAATCCATAAATATATTTTATTCATATCAAATGATAAACAAACGGTGACTTGTGTTTACTCGCAGGAAGAATAAATATTAGATTTACCTAATATTTAAACAATCTTTTACAGTAAAAAGAATTTAAATATATTTATATTACTCAGAATAAAAAAGAACAGATTCCGAACGTACAACATTCGCGTGCATATTCTAGCTGCATGACAATGGTATAGTTGAATATTGAATACTTTTTTAAACGTGACCACAACGTTGGCCGTTATTTCAAAAATAACACCAATAATATATATTTCAAAAATAATAATAATATAAAAAAGTAAAAATCTATACAGCGAACTAAATAGTTAAAAACTACTGCCCAGAGGGATTGCAGAGACAAAATACGTGAATCCACAGCACATCCACAATGACATTTTTTGACTGATGGATACTGAATTCAATATGAGGACGCTTCAAGCGCAGGTTTAAATTATCCGTATTTACCACGTTTTCTACGTTTTAGTTTCTCTATTTATTAAATATAAATTGATAAATTGATAGTTTTTAATTAAACAGTCATTTGTTATGTATATTATGTTTTTTATCTTGAGAAGTTATTACTTGCAACACTAAGGTGAAATTGCACCTTTAGTTCAATTTGACTAATCATTGAATAAACACAAAAATTCTAGAATCACTAATGGTAAAAATTATTACGCATAATATTTTAATAATAGTGTTAATTATTATATAAGCAAAAAAGAGATAAATCATTAATTCAAAATGAGCATAAATATTTGAAAATACATATATTAAGTATTATTTAATGTATTTGAATCTAATTTTTAGGGTTCCATACCTGGAAAAGAGAAAATGGTACCTTTATAGGATAACTTTGTTGTCCGTCCGTCCGCTTGTCTGGCTAGACCTTTTTCTTTTTCTCAGGAACGCGTGGAGGTGACATTTATATCAAATACTCAGGTCTTCTGCCTCTTGGAGCTGTGAAAAAAATCAAACTTCTAAGCCAACTTAATCAATTTTCGAAACTCGCAAGGGAATCAATACCACTACTAACTACCCTGCTTCCCGTGAACTCAGAATGTTGAAATTTGTAACGAAGGAACGTCTTATAGCAAAAAAGACGGAAAATTTCTGAAACCATAAATTTAATAACCGTAATTTTAGTTACATCATATAAAAAAAATAAATAGCAAAAATATTTTTAATAATTTTAAAAATGTGTACGGAACTCTTGGTGAGCGCGAGACCGACTCGCACTTGGCCGACTTATTTGATAAAAATAGCAACCGGTAACAGCAGTTACTAGGTTAGAATTTTATTACGTTCTATAAATAACGTTATCAAAAGATTTCTTCCATTTTAATCAAAGAACATCAAAGAAGTTCACACACATTATATTTTAACATCATAAAAATATTACTTAATGTGAGTATTTTTAGTACAGAAAATTTTCTTTCATCCTTTACAATCTATTTAGAAATTTTATTATTTGCAATAAAAGAGAATAAGGAAAAAAATCTACACATACAAAACAAATGAAGGAACATAAGTGTATGTAGTGACATACATATATACGCACATATTTATGGCTTAGGACTTCAACATACATAATAAAAGCTCGCTCCAAATTATGCCAGGACAAGTACGTACATAAGTAGATATATAAGATTAAGCTGTTTCTAGACTCTAGTAGACCGTATCTTATTCTTTTAGTGAAACGATAGAGTAGTCTAACTCGACAGATGTGTCAGTCAGATACAGTCTGCGTATCGTAGTGAATAATCTAAGGAGCTTGCGAGCCAATGGAAAAGAATAAGGAGCCGCTTCACGGTTTTCTCTTCGCCTCATAGCAAGGTAGCAAAGAATACAGACAGCAAAGGCTAAACCTAGTACCTCCATTCTCCACTTTCCGATTAATTTCGGTTTTGCTTGTTTACTGCCGAAACTCAACGCCCGCCCGGGAAAATGAAAATGACTTTAATATCATTTCCGCGAATGAGGTTCAAATACAAATCTATAGCGCTTAAAAACATATCCTTCTACGGCCTATTTTTCAGCGCCACGATAGTCTCAATACTAAAAACAAATAATTATCATTACAACAAAAATATACACAGTATAAATATAGTATTTTAGTAAGAAGTCGGTTCTAAATTACTTGTCTACTAAGACATTATAATATTTGTTCACTAAAGTCGCCATTCTTTTGCGTAACAAGTTCAGAAACAAGTGAATTGTACGTTTTCTTACTTTGCATAAAACAAAACTTTTCTAAATTGGTTTTAAGGTTTCACAACTTTTTCCATAAATTAATAATAGAAATATTTTATTCTTTTTTCTTTGTAAATATATACGTTTTAATGAATACAATAAAGTAGATGTTAAAATACAATGGGCCTTAAATTTTGAAAGAATACAGCTTAACCTCGTAATAGTTTTTACTATATATAGAATTGATATCGATAACAAATACAATTAAAAGTTCAATATTATATTTTACATAAGACCTAATTTAGTATACCTAATACCTATAGAATTACTTATACCTATGAAAGTATCGAATACTTGATGCCTACTTTGTACTACTTAGTGCTTCAGTTCCAGTCAGTACGCGAGAATACTTTTGATCTATTATTAAAACACTTTTAATAGAAATATTTCCTTATATTACTTTCTATATAAAGCATAATCAATGCTTCACTCAAAATTTGAAATAGTATTCTACTTTATTATGAAAGTTGAGTCAGACAGAATAAAGGCCAAATAAAGTGAAATTCTCAGAGCAATACCGGCTATCACCAATTAGAATTATGCACAAGGAAGATTTATTATGTTGCAAACTTTAACTTTAAGCTTTAAAGTTTATAGAATTCGTCGATTTATAAGTATTCGTATATTTTTATAACATCGGTTATATATTCAGAACTCGGATATATTTATATCTATTTAAGCAGCTTCGGTATCATGCATTTTTCTGCACAACTAAGCAGAGCACTGAAATTTGTCTTCTAAGAATAGAGAAAGGAAAATATATAAAATATAAGTTATATATAATCCTCCGAGTAGGGATTCTTTGCATTGCGCATATATCTACTAGTGATTTTATTCTTCCGGTTTTTACATACATAACGCGACTGCCCCGTATCGTGGGTAAGCGAGATGACAAATAAGATTGGCCATCTTAGCGCAGCGATGCTGTGCTTCACTAAACTCAACGTTTATGATTCGGAAAGTAAAAGCATCTACGAAAATTTAAATTATAGACGATGTCTTGATTTTCTAGCAAAGCTCAAATTTAAGTTCTGCCATCTAATAAAATTAAATATCACTTTTGACGAGGTTTTTTTTGTTAAAGATGATCTAGAAGACACAACACAAGTATAGTAAATAGCAAGTAAATGCTTGACTGTGATTATATATGTACATATATTTTTAAATTTTGTACTTAAATAGCTTAAGATATGCAAACTTATTTTCATTCTATAGGTAAAAATCTGATCAAGATTTAGTTTACTATGTAACTAGTTCTTTTAGTCATTGATAATTAGATCAATTACTGCTTCACCTACTCTAGTTCGTATTGATAGATGTTTCCGTCAGAAGACGAAAATTTGATAGCACCGCCACCCACGCTCTTACTACCTGTAAAGAAATAAGGGTGAAGCCTCATTTATTATTGATGGAACGCAATCTATTTTAGTTATTTATGATTCTTAGGAATATAATTTTTTTATCACAAGCATATATTTCATAACAAATAGTACTTTTAATAATAAATATTAAAAGTAGTGTATAAATTATGATTATTTTTAAATAACTATCAAAAATAACTTTCTAAGCCATAAAGCATTCAAGAAGAACATAAACTTAAAAGCTCCGCCGCATTCAGGGATAATAGTAAGTATCAATTATTCATCTGTATCGATAATGGAACAACCTTGTCGTCAGAAGTGTGGTTGTCAACGCGCCCGGTAATGGTATATATGTGTTCCTAAAACAAAAACCAATCCTAGCTAATGTGTCGATAAGATGATAGAATCTGTTACAGATGATTGGAAGCAACGGAAATTACGCGTAACGAAAATTACATTAAGCCTGAAATAAATATTGGTTTATAAGTAATAAACCTCTTTCTTACACAAACATCTTAAGCAATTCTAGTCAAATAACTTTATGAAACACGTGCTTTATAAACTAAGAAAAATATTACCACACAAACTTTCGTCCCCTTTTATCTTAACCCTCTTAAGGGATGTATTTCGTAAAATCCGTTCTTTGCTGACCTATACATAAACTACCTCCCAGCCAAATAACATGTTAATACTTCTAGCGGTACTTCCAACCTGTAACCGTGTAATGAAAAATGTTTATATACAAATATATGCATGCTTGATACTGCTAAATGTTATATTGATAACCTAAAAAATATAGTGCCCCTTATCCTCGTGTCAACATCATTACATATACTGTAATACGATATACTTCCGCATTATATTGCTCTTATTGGGGACATAAGAATGTAGTCTTACTATAATGTCTTACCGCCCTCAATGTTTTGTGCCCTCTTTTGATTTTTACTTTTACCGAGCAGACAACGACTGCATTATTTTAAATTTTAACGCAATTTGTTGGTAGATGAATTGTATTTTTTTATATTTCACAATTTGCATTCCTGTAGTATGTTTCCTTCATAAAACTGGTCATTTTCAACATTTTGGAGATAATATTCTAGCTTCTAACTCAAAAAGACTGTAAGAATTGAGATCTGTAAAGCATACAAATTTTAAAACTAAAACTCTGATAACTTTATTCATTGCTTTTGGCATAATTTGTATTATGTTTTCAAGTTATTACCATAGGAATCAAACCAAAAGACGTGCTTCAGATAACGAAAGAAAGTAATTATTGAATCTTTGTATAGAATTTATTCCTTTCTGGGGCCGTAGAGATGTATGATAATATTATTTCATATAATTGTGCTTTTTACTTAAATTCAATTGAAAATCATATCATCTATAATCACTGATTGTGATTTCATAAAAAAACACTACAATTATTACATTAATAAAGGATTATATAACATCTATTTACTTTTAATTTATTATATACCGCTTTTTGTATTATGAATACGGATGCCTATTAAATTATAAGCATTATTTTAATAACGCAACAACGCATATTAAACGCTCTAAGTCCCTAAAGCACACAATGTTGATGTAATAATAACATCGTTGTCCATCATAACCATAAAATTATCGGTGCTGATAATAAAGTTATCCTATTTATATTACTAGTGAACTAATCTTAGTGTGGTGTACGTAAGTTAAGTTTTAAATTATTTCAACGTATCTAAAATCGTAATAACATAAACGGTACAATATTTTATAGATATTGTCTGGATTAAGTGTTAAACCAAATGAAATATATCTTATACGTAAGCAGTTACTACTACACTTTGAAGTCTACTCATACTAGAGTAAAATTTTTGAGAATATGAAGGCCATAATATATCTTTTAGATTTTTTCTTAATGAATTAATTTTATCATTATAGTTTCAATTCTCACAACTTACCCAGACACTGTCTATACTAAATCAAAGTATATGTATATTGAAATATATCCGTATCAATGGAATATAGCATTGGAAGGGTGATGCTAAAGAGCCATAGAAATAATGATTTAGTCGCATAAATGCATTGTTGAATACTCCATATAGTCCCTCTTCATTATCCGTATTGTCACAAAATAGAAAAATCTTTTATTGCCTGTTCCATTGCAAAGTAAGCAATTAAAATGGAAACGTTTAACGAGACAGTAAACTTTTGCATATTATAAAAAACATTTTATAACTTATTTTTGATATTGTTAAGTGGACGATATTTTAATATTATAATGATCCGTTTATTCTTGGCTAACGTACTTACATATAGGTATATGGGCTAGGTGTGTTATCGTGGAAGTAGGGCGGTTATTATCTCTATACCGAACTTCAATTTCATAATTATAACAACTTTATAGTTTGGCATAAGTTAGTAAATTATAGCGTTTATTGGTTTCCATATCCTATAATCGTGTTTATTATATTTGACGCCTGTCGTGGCGTAGAGGCACAAGCGTGCGATTGTAAATGCGACAGGTTGTGGGTTCGATTCTCATTCCAGGAAATGAAGTATTTTCATTTTCTGGGTTTGGTAACTAGGCACAGCGCGGCGTTGAGTTCCGCCACTGAGCACGCAATTCGGCGGAAAGTGACGAACGGAATTGTTGAAAGATCGGGGTATCTTAACACTAGGTTCTCAGGTTCGCTCTGCCTACCCTGCTATATGCGGGATACAGCTTTAAAAATAAATTATATATGACCCCTTTTATTTCATATATTACATTAGACCCTTATAAGTCATTGATTCTACAATCTGACATAGCTAATATGAAAGATGTTTACTTTTACTTAAAAATATTATTTTATTGCCTTAAAGAAGTTCGAAGCTTTTTATTCTAATTCAATAAAAGAAATGATGTATTGATACGTGGTAATCAACCAATTGATATACCTATATAATATATAGCGGCCTTGTTTAATGCTTCCATGACACTGTTATTAATTATTTTAAAAAGTTTAGTTATATTAACATTTTTTATCTATACAAAAAAAATATTTTTGAATATAGTCCGCCGACAGAGCAATCCGCCCACAACCAGCATTTGTACAATTGAAAAGTTCACAAAAACATTGCACATGACATTAAAAAAAATACAAGACTAAAAAGTTACTAGATTAGTAGGTATAACTTGAACAAGAAACACCAATTATTTTCATTTAAGCTCGGAAGAGCTTGTGCATCACAACTAATTGGATTGAATTGTCGCGGCAAGTAAACGGGAAATGACTGGTTAATAACGTCTCTTTTAGCACAAATTTTAATTTGCATGCTCGAAAGTTGCAGTCTTAGTTGTTCTTGAATTAAGCTTATTATATATTGATTTTGACGTTTTCAACGCGGACTGATCGGATTCTTGCATTGTACCAAATATTTTTTGTATTTTTTCATTATGCAAAATTATTATTTTATTAAACATCTATATTTAGTTGTGCATGCTATTGAAAGATGCTAATAGAGTATATATGATATTAGGAAAAAATCTCTGTATGGTAAAAAAAAACAATAATATTTAATAAATATTGTAATTGGTTCATAATGTAACATTTATTAATAAATTAAAAAATAAAAAGGAATCTAGTATTAGAATATTGACTTATAATTATTTTTAATTTAAAAAATATTTTTAATTACTATAGCTTTACAAGTTTATACATTTATTATATGGTATAAAATGATTGCAGGTCGAGAATTTAACAACGGACAAAATGTAGTATCCGTAGCTCCTATAGAGGTTACCGACGGTAAGTCATTGTTATTTTTTAACTTAAAACACAGATAATATAAAGTAATATTTACATAACATAATAAGATATATAATTATCAAATCACAATTTCAATTACTAAAATTTTAATATTAAAATACTACAGTAAAACAAAAAATGTTTTTACACGGCTTAAGCCGTCAGATCTTAATCGCTTTGAAGTGGTAAAGAGGCTATTTCTAAATATTTTGCTTTATATGAGCTCAAAATTTATAATTTAAAGTCAAGTTAATTTTATATAGAATAATATTAGCTTTATTTTAAATACTTCTAGTAGAATGTATCAAATAGACTTATTAAATGAGGCTATCCCAAAAAACATCACACACGTTTATAGTATAAGACTACACAAAAATTTGCTCTTTAAAAACATACACTTTATGTTTATTGTATAATATATTTTAAGGTATATATATTTTTTTTGTTATCATATATGAGATAACTAAGTACGGCTTAAAAGAGAAAATATTACTCTTTATTTTTCGTCTTGATGAAAAATACATCGAATAAAACATATTAATTTTCAATTGCACAAAAAATAATAATATAATGAAATCTTCTTTTGAAATCAACAATTCTTTCATATATTTTTTATTTTCGTTTAATTCTTAAGAAAATTAATTAAAGATAGAGCCATAAGAAAATTATTTGAAAAGACTATTTTACTTCATTTAAATAATATAAAAATCTAATGCTCAACATCATAATTACATTCAATTTAATGCAAACACAAAGTAATTTTGTTAAACTTATTTGAATTTCCAAGTGGGTCGCCTTAACTAATGAATAGGATTATTATTACCGAAACTGTGTATTTATCATTCGTGTGTCGGCAATGCACAGCTGCTTTCTTCTCAACATTGATTATTTAAATTACCGTGAAATAGTAATCTTGTTCAACCTACAAAGTACTATCAAACAGTCGCGACCCCGTTCGTATTTAATCTCTTAGGTCCAAGTTTTACAAAGAGTTTATAACACAGTTCTCTTTGTGATAAAACTGCATAACACTGAAAAAAGCACTTCGAGTCCTTTCGGCACTTTTGCGTGACGTCGTTAAAATTCTACTGAAACGGTTCTAAAAATAATTGTGCTCGCCTCCGCTAGTGCTATACGTCTTTAGAATAGAAAAGTTTGAAATAATGAATGGACAGTAGAACTAAATTATATATTCAGTTTCGACAATTTACTAAATAATATGACTAGTAGATATATAGTAGATGTATTAGTAATTACTAACCAGCTAACAGCCATGGATACACGTATGTAGATAGCGGTCATATTATTCTCATGTAACGGAAAGCTTGTCGGCCTCAGTTATCAGACATCTAAGGATAATCGCTTAACGGTTGAGCCAAATTGATCGGGTTGGAGATATCCGATGCCAACCGCTGTACCTCTATTCTATATTAACACTGCAAATTTGTGACGTACAAATAAATATAAGGTGGGGCAGCTTATAACTGTAAACGCAATGGTTGTGGGTCCCGTCCCCACTCGAGGCATATTTAAATTAACTTCATTTCTCCGCTCGGAGAAAATGTAAAAGCGCGACGTACAGGACCACTTCTTGACACCAAAGTCGAATTTGAAGTTAGATTCTATCTGTATATGGCTCCTAATTGAATGTTAAATCCAAAATACATTATGTTGTTGTTATCCGACAAAAATATTAATCATGTACGTTTATACTAATATTTATCGTTTCTCATTTTTAAAATAAATACATTTTATTTTGTATTGAGCAAAAGTACAAGCACGTCATCGTCATAATTATCAATGAAATATAGGCGTGTTAAAAACACAATAGTGGAACAATGTCGTTGAAATAAGAAACCAATTTCAAGACAAATTAATTAGACTCATTATTAGTTTTCATAGTTTGTGTTTAATAATTACTGAAATAAGATATCGTAAAACTTTTAGCTTTTTAATGTTGCTAAAAACTAAATGTAGTTTATATAAAAAATACAGCAAAATTACGTATTACTGTAAGAAATATTTTAAACGAACGAGACCGGCAATACATTATTTTGCTGGGGAAAGAGTGATACACCGACAAACCGCTATTTGTCGTGGCGCACTAGATATAAATCACGCACCCCTCGCTAGCAGACTCGGCGGCACCTAGCGATTGTCGTGTCCTTAAACCTGTGAACACGGTATGAACGGACGCGACTTCCATACTAATGTCCAATCTTGTTTTAAATTTTGTTAACTTTCCAAGAATTCTTCTCTTTATAAAATTGTTTGAAGTCTTTTTCTGTGTTAATGAAAAAAAGGATTTTAAAGCTTTGACAAAATAAAAAAATGTTTAATATAAATAAGGGACAATTATTTTTATTTGAAATCTACAGATTCAAAATTTTTATGTACTTTAGTTTAACGTAAAATTTGCTTAAAATTCTTTTCTATTTAAATTAAAGTTAAAGATATAGCGATTTAGCTGAAGTTCAACAAAATTATGTTAACGTTTAGCTCTGAATGAGAAAATATTTTTTTCTCTTATACCTTAAAATAAAAGCAGTACTAGCTAGCTTTTAAAATCATTACAAAATGCTTTTGTATAAGCGATTCCTAAATATAAATTTAATTTTAATTATTAAATAAATCATAAGACCTCATTTCATGACTCAATTATATTCGACAAATATTTACTGAAGTTTAAAATCACAAATTGTTTTCATATGAGCTTGATTCGGAATTCAAGTTTATATAAAGATATATATATATATATATATATATATATATATACATATATATATATATATATATATATATGTATGTATGTTAGCTATTTATTTTGTCATACATGAAGGTCGCTGTATTATTAATAGATCTCTTTTTAACATGTAATTTATCACTGTATAACTATCTCTTTTTTACCGATCAATCCTCCTTCGTGTGTTCTCCATACAACGTGACAAAATGATTTGGGCTCAACTGGCACGCTCGAAGCGCCATATCTAAAGAACTAAACAGAACTGATAATAAGACTAATTGTGACTAAATGAGTCTTATCATTTATACAAATTTCTCATGAATATTTTATTTCAGAATCTATGTACCCAAGATTCGCGGAGCCAATACCAAATGTTACAGCTACTGTCGGCAGAGATGCTTTGTTAGCATGCGTCGTTGATAACTTAAGAGGTTTCAAGGTAATACTACCATCTATCTTATACTAGAAATGTGCGTTTATAATCATTGAGCTTATTTGAAACTGATATATACAGTATTCTCAGAAATCTTGGCATTTAATGTAATATTATGTTTATATTTTATCAAAGAGAGAATATCTGTGTTTGGATTTAGAATTGAATGCTATAACAATTTATTATTATAACAATAATAAATATTACCGAACCTAAATAAATATTTTCACAAATGTTTTTTAAGATATTATTTGGCAAGTTAGAAATGATATACGTTTCCTTTTCACCTCTAGGTAGCTTGGGTCCGTATGGACACACAAACTATTCTAACCATCCATCATAACATCATAACGCAAAACACACGCATCAGTTTATCGTACAATGACCATCGTTCTTGGTTTCTTCAAATCAAGAATGTGCAAGAAGTGGACCGCGGCTGGTACATGTGTCAAGTCAATACAGACCCAATGCGTTCAAGAAAAGGATATTTACAAGTAGTAGGTAAGTGAGACAGGGAAAACAAAGGGAAAAAACATTTAGTAAACAGGACAATGTTTGCGAATATATCACGTGTAATTTAAACATTCATTCTCTAATTATAATCCCAATAATATAAAGAGATTCTTGATAAACTCAACGTTTTGAACACTTTTCAGTAGTCCATGATTAGGGGTGCCCGTGACACAGACACTACTGTAAAGTGTCATGAATTATACGCTATATGACGGTAAAAAAAATAATTACTAAAGAAATCTTTTTTATTTTCCTTGCATTGTGGGAAGGTTGTCAAGATGGCAATGAAATTATTTAATTGAAGAAGTGTGAGAAGAATCATTTTTTACAAATCAATTTACCAACATACTTTCTACTCCATACGGAAGTTTTGATTTCAATATTTTTTTGTTTATAAAGGCAGTATATATATATATAGGTATAATAGTGTATAGAAACTACGATTTACTGATTTAATTTTATAATTGTTCACATATCGTTTGATGGTGCAAAATAACTAAAATACTACATATTTGTATTTGTATATATTTCTATAACTAAAGCTTAAGATATCACCAATCTTTTAAATTACTTATCGGCTTGCCCAATGCGATCATCTATCATCGACAACGTGACGTCTACGGAAGCGTCAAGGAAAGGCAGGGACGTGACCTTGATGTGTCATGTTTCGGTTGATATTCAGGATCTATATCATTTTACATACTACCGATGACAGGTCTTTGCTTTACCTAGACCTCAATAGCGTCTTCCAAAATCAGAATTCATAATATGTAATACAAAGTATATAATTATATTTCAAAATAAGAAAAAAATAAATACGACATACCCTATTTATAGCTAGGCTATGCCCAATCTGCAAAATGTGGTGATCCTACCATATGATGTCAGAAATATATTTTTAGGTATAATAAGTTACCAGTTTCCCATGAGCAAGGAATCTATTCCAAAAATATATATCATTTTATTCTTTCTTAAAGAAATCATCCCGTATTTTTGGAATACAGCAACTGCTAATAATGATGAATCAGCAACTATTTGCAAATAAACAAGTTACAAATCGCTGAATTTCATATTTATAATTTTATTACATTTTCGTATATATCTAATAAAATGTGAAACTTTTTAATAAACTATAAAGGATTTCGGTATTTGTAAGTAATTACTCATCGTTGTTCAGTGCCTCCATCAATCATCGACAATATGACGTCCACTGACATGGTAGTAAGAGAAGGCACGGACGTGACTTTAGTGTGTCGAGCTTCTGGTTACCCTGAACCGTACGTTATGTGGAGGAGGGAAGATGGACAGGATTTCAATTATAATGGAGAATCTGGTAGGATACCTGAAATTATTTATAATTTGGTATATTTATTTATAAATAAACCATCAAGGTACCATTAAAAATAATACATAAATATATCTCACAAATTATTAATATATTAAAGTCTCAAATACAAGAATGAGCTGGGTGTAATCGACACATTGGAAAACCGGATAAAAGTATCGGACAAAAGAAGTCTAACTCACGCCTGTCAGGCAATACCCTAAGTGCTGTAAACCAACTCAGCAATAAGTCTATTCATAACTGCACCGGAACTTTAATAAGAGTAGAACTTTTGCTTTCCTTTGCAGTTGAAATTTCGTTGTGGTATACATTATATGATGATATTTAAATTTATTATTATATCTTAAGTGCGAGTTTTAGAAGAAAATATATATTTTGATTATTGTCATCTCTCCTTCTGGTAGGACAAAGCGCCGCTATTTTAGACATGGTACATACACTAATAAAAGTATAAAACCTATATTTTCTTTTATATAAACACATGTCTTATCTTATATATGACTAACAATGCCATTTTTGTTTGTAGTAAGTGTAGTTGACGGCGAAACGCTCACCATAACAAAGGTTTCTCGTCTTCATATGGGCGCCTATCTCTGTATCGCATCCAACGGCGTTCCTCCATCGATCAGTAAACGCATCATGCTTATGGTTCAATGTGAGTAGATAAACCGATCTGATCCAATAACATCGCAGACTTGATGGATAATCCTTGTCGGATAACGATTATTAGTTTAATAATTAGTAACCGATTTACATAATACGTGTACATGTAGTGTCTATTATTAAAACAATATTGACTTGGTTAGGAGGTCGTTAACAAATTCAATTTGTGTTGTATACGGTGGTTATTAATCTGATTGATGAATTTACTTACTGATAGAATTTATTTAACTAATAAAATAAAAGTGTTAGTATAATTTTCAATTATCTCTACATAGATTTTTTTTAAATCAGTCCCACCGATGCTGTCTATACCAAATCAGTTGGAAGGAGCGTACATCGGTCAAGATGTGACGCTGGAATGTCACACAGAAGCCTACCCATCCTCAATCAACTACTGGACCACAGACAAAGGGGATATGATCATTTCCGGTGAGATTTGTTCGAATCTATCCACTCAATATGTTCACGACTCACTAACTTTGGTGAAGTCATTTATTTAAGTGATTGTTCAATATTCATTTTTGTGATATATGAATGTCTCAACTATTATCATGTTATGTATATCCTAATGTATTAATATTTTCTTAATAGTAAAGTTGTAATCTTAAGTAGGTTAGTCTAATTAATATGTAAAATTAAACATCTTGTACTAATAGCTACGGTATTATACGTTCAAGTTTCAGATAGTAAATACCCACGCTTAAATCTCAACTTTCGAAGTACTAATCAGAGCTACACAATAGAACTGCCACAACATTTATCATGTCAGCTTAAATAACATGTGTCTCTGTCAAATATAATACCGCACAATTCATCATTGATTTATGAGCTGATAATGAAAATAGTTTGTGTCGAATGGAGGAAGTGTACGACACAATTGGTAACAGCGTTGGCAAAGGTAGCATATAAAATGGAAATGTACAGCTTCGTATTCCTTTGGGGAATAAAAGTTATAACGTGCGGTAAATTTTTACCTTATTTTCAGGTAGCAGCTGATTAACAAATAAACTTATATATTTTATTAAACGTAGCTTCGACTCGCAGCCTTATTAAAGCCGTATTTGAATAAATTGTAACTTTTGCTAAGCATACAATGGAAATTATGAGTTCAAATAACAAATGGTTTTATTATAAGATATATTTATTATATATACGAGTATGTGTTGTACATAAGAATTATGTATCAATGCGGTGAATTTTATGACTAACATAAAACAATTAAAATTATCCACCACGGTTATGTTTTAAAATAAGATTAGATGAGATTTTTCTATTTTAAGGCTTTTTGTAAAATAGACAGAGAAGCTTTACGCCTATACGAAATATGTAGTACTTAGTTACTACATATTTCGTATAGGCGCAAAACTTCTACTTGAATTAACAAAAATTCGCGTTTGATAAGAAATTATAAACGAACCACGATGACCTGCGTTGACATGGACTATCTCACGAATGGTAATGCCTCCAAATATTTCATAGTTTTAATTGCTGGAGCGCTTTACATGAATATGTTAATATATCTTGTGTGTGTAAGTGGTCATGAGGGTAGTCCAAAAGGCAAAATCTAGAAAGTTCTTATTATACACACTTTAACTAGCGAAAATACGGTAAAATTTTAAATATATTAAAATGTCCCTGAGCTCCACTCGCAACCATCACGTGTTCCATAATAACGCTTCCCAAATGCGCCATTGTCATATCGTCAATATTATACCTATATAAAATAAAACGAAACAAAACTGTTTATTTCCAATATTAACATATGAAGCTACTTTATTTTTGTCGTCTGATTTTGTGTCATTAAATCAAATGACAATAAATCAGTTTTCGATAAGAGTGATTGGTGTCTGACCTATCCAACCCATTATGAGTAAACTAGTAAAGTTTGGTTAGATTAATCAACTCCTGAAGGTATTAGCGATTACGATCTTTCCTTTGTTGTTTTTCACACAACAAACTATGTAACAAGCTACCTAGTGATACACGTCATTTTTTATACATATTATAGCATATATATAGCAGAGTGAACTTACTGTCTTAGATAGACACACTACTACACTTTCCTTCTTTGCTTCTTCTATAGACACATTAGACACAATCGACAAATCAATACAAATCGTTGGGGAACCTCACATCGGATTTTGTAGTACTAAACAGAAAAGAAATACTTTTCATATTTTAATTAGTATTTTCATTTCTTGGGTTTGGTAACAAGGCAAAGCGCGGCGTTGAGTTCCGCCACTCAACACGCAATGCCTCAATTCGGCGGAAAATGGGGAACGGAATTGTTAAAAGGGAATGGAGTGTCTTAGCACTAGGTTCTGGTTCCCTCTGGTTCCCTCTGCCTACCCTGCTATATGCGGGTTACAGCGTGAAGTTAAAAGAAAAGTGTTAATTGCTTAGAAAAGGACAGACATTTTTAGAAAACGTACATATTATATTATACTTTATATGATTTCTAAAAAAAAACAATACTATTTTCGATTAAATGTTTCCAGTCCGGACTCATACCATAATATCAGTAGAATCATACACAACCCAACTGCGCCCCCATTGCATCTTTACACACGAGAAATAGCAGAAAATAACGTCATATTATAGTATTGGTATATCGGATCTTTTTTTTAGCATGAACTTATCCATGATAAAATTTTCACTGCTTTATAATTTTAGCAAGCACAAGCTAGCGAAGCACGACGTTCAGACATCCTTCTACTTTTTACGGAACGCGATTGCATTATGATCAAGCTCATCTTTTAACTATGCATTCAACGCTCATAATACAAATAGTAAACTTAGCTAGGTGAGAAAACTCGCCATACTTGTCAAAGCGGTTTTATATTTTGTCAATTTAAGTTTTGTAAAATTATTTGCAGATTTTTAGTTTTTTTAAATATTTTTTTCGAATATTTTTATATTTCATAGGATAGTAAATATAATTCCATTCTCGATCGTCACTCAAAAAGCTTTACGTAAAGGTCGAATTAAGTTAACACATTACTTTTAGGTTTCGTGCTACATTTTTTCGCTTTCCTTAATTGATACCGATATACGTACATACGAGTATATCATTAAATGAATTATGTGTGGGTAAAAATATTAGAAATTACTGTTAATATGACAAGTTTATCACTTTAACTTTCTTTGCTGTGTAGTTAATACGTGTTTGTAAATTATTAATGGGTTTTCCATTAATTGTACTGGTCATACCTGTACATTTCGTTCCTTTTTTAGATTCAGGTTTTTGTCGTAAGTAGTAATAAGAGACCACCTAGTGCTATTAGGTATTAAGTGACGGAACTCAACGCCGCGTTTTGTCTTATTAAGGCGAAGAATTGAAAATTATTTAAATATGCTCTTCCTCCGAGCGGGAATCAAACCTACGACCGTTCATAGTCAAAGACTGTCTACTGCGCTGTCTGCTGTCTAATGGACACATTAACATATGTATACTTATAGAATATTAAAAAATATCGAGAACTTATTGTAATTAGTTCTACCTAGTACAGCTTTGTTATTTGAACTTGTTTCCAAATTTATACGGACTATAGTTTTGGCCGGCGTCCGCCCAACTTTTCACTTTACACCGGCGACGTCATACTGCCGTTTGCAAGGGAAATTAACTTCAGTAAACTCTGTGTTTTTTAAAAACTTTTCTTGTAGTTTACCTGCATTATAATCATCCTGTTTTATACCTATATATTTAAGAAGACCCCCATACATACATAGCTTCACGCTGTATCCCGCATATAGCAGGGTCGGCAGAGGGAACCTGAGTACCTAGTGTTAAGACACTCCGTTCCCCACTTTTCGCCGAATTGAAGCATTGCATGCTGGGTGGCGGAACGCGACACCGCGCTTTGCCTTGCTACCGAACCCAGGAAATAAAAGATTTCATTTCCTGCAGTGGGAATTGAACCCACAATCTATCGCGTTTACAGTCGCACGCTTTTGCCTCTGTGCCACGACCCCAAAAATATTTAAATAAATAAAAAAAAAAGATTATCCAAAATATTATAGGAAAATATTTTAAAAATATTATTCCATTCGCCCTCGCTATGAGTCGACATTCTTTAAGATCAAAATACGAAAACAAAATCTCGTGTTCGATTTCTTCTCTTATACGTGATTTATTGTTTTGTCTATCGGCTGCGAACGAATAGCTGGCTAAATTGGAATATAATAAAATAATGTTTTGATATTTATCTGTCGTCTTTTGTTTTATGGAATAGAATTATTAGTAAAATATTTATATTCGTGAAAATTACATTATTTTGAGCAGTTTTAATTAGTTTTACAATATTATAGCTTGCAAGATAGAAAAAAAAAAACTAGAAACCTTTTAGACACTCCATGTTTAAAACTCTTCGCGAATTTATTTTGCGGCATTCATTTTTTCTTTTTGTTTAAATTAAATGTACGTATATACATTAAATATTCGTTAAAAAATATTACACATAGAATTATTAAATAACATCTGTCATTTATTCTAAAGATATATATTTAAATTATGCTACGTTGAGCAATATATATAACAGACACGGAAACTCCACTCGCTTTATAGCCTAAACTTGTTCACAATATAATAAATCTAAAGACAGTAAATTTAAATGGGTATCTACGTTTTGGGACCGCAAATTCTCCCCTTAGTGAAATTCACATCCCAACTCGTACCTATAACATGATCACACACCATTTATTTCCTAACAGTCCATTTATCTCATAACTATCAAACACGCTCACTGCGTTTGCGTCTAGGAACAAGTATACAGGTTTTATATTTAAGTAGAAATGGAAATTGTAGGTGGCAAGTATGAAGCGTTCCCAGTGGATAGCGGTTACAACAAATTTATGATGCTGAAGATTCGGAACATCACCAAAGAAGATTTTGGCTTCTACAAATGTATTGCGAAGAACTCTTTAGGAGAAACCGATGGAATCATCAGACTCGATGGTACTTACAACCTCTTTAAAATGAAGTAACGATTTTTATTTTAAATTTACTGTATACTTAAGTATATATATTTTTAGAAATACCTGCCCCTCCGTCGGCTTTCACTACTACGCAAAAATCTATACTGGATAATCAAACAATCAGAAAGAAAGGTGAGTTATTTTTTTTTTTTTTTTTTAATCTTAGTTACAATTTTCTTTTTTTGCCATTACAAAATATCACTAACTCGTTTTCAGGGCAATTGCAAATATTTCAATCAAATGAAGCAATCAGCTCTACATTCCAAGGTGAAGCCTATGGCGAACAAATTCGCGATTTTGGTAATACTGCATAACTCTATATTTTGTAACCTTTTATTTAACTCATAGGCATGAAAATACATGTGTAAGAAGTGTGGAAATATAATCATAAACCACAAGCTTGTCGCACTTAGGTGGTGGAATAATATTTATAAGGTTTCAATTGTCAATTATTTCACGACGTGAATAAGCTCAACACGTCGAAAAATGTTCTAGGTAAAAACTTTAACAAAAATGAGATTGAAACGGAATAATTAGTGTGTAAAAATATTTTGAATGTAGGTATAGCTTTATGTGCAAAGTATTTGATCTTTGTGGTATCCTTCTTGTACTTAAGTGGGTACAAACGATGTCCAATTATATTATAGGAATAAGTGTCATTAGAAAGCTTGAATAAAAAAAAAACCTTTTCTGTGAAAAAAACGCAAAATTAATTTCCAGCAACCATAGAAAACGTTTTTATATTTACTTTAAAAAAATATTACCAACATACTTAATATCCTGCTTATTTTCCAAAAATCTCCTGTATTTTTTATAATAAATATGACTAAAAAAAACATGATCCATCCTGAGTAAATCTTTACTTATAAAATATTTTCTTACAGATTACTATGAAAAGGAAAACTCGGCAGTTGCTCCGAAGTTAGAAAAACTTTTGTACGTAACACTTTTAATTCACCGAGTAATAACACTTCGTGTACATTCTTGATAATTGCAGTGTAAATAAATTTCTTGTTTTAATTATACCCATATAAGTTTTTATAATAGAGAATTTTCTTTTTGGCTGAACAGACAATAATCACTTGTACGAGATCAACATTCCATTTAAACTTCATATATACCTGTTAATTACGCACATTAGTATTCTAGATTTTATAATATTGTATTTCAATATGTAGAAGTGTTTTTATGCAAATCTGCTTTATGAAATAGTATGAATGGTTTTGCAAATGAATGTTGATCTAATAAAGCTTTGCATAAAGCCAGACGTTTTAGAGACCTGCCTATACTAGTCATTCAACATGCTTCAAAAAATAGAGTTCATTTTAAAATTATTTAAATGTTGTGATATAAAATAAAACTGTTTTTAAGAATCAATTAAAAATGGTTTTAATTTACCAATAGTGTATATCCATTTGTACATATTATATAACTGATAAGAAATACTACGTTGTTTACATTTTTATTACCATAAAATATTTATTGGTAATTCAATCAATCCACTTTTATAAAAAATGTTAATAGGATCACCAGAGACCGCTTTAAAAATTATTTATTAGGCATTAAAAATTGTTATACACGAAATTCCTGCCGTTGTTAATAAATGTTTTCTTAACCTGACTAAAGTACCTGACGTTTCCGGCGAAATCCCGGCGTAATAATTATGGTATCTTTACCGACCCCCATATTTTGTTACGAGATTCTCTAAGGATTCGCGACCTACAATTTAGAAACCCCGGTCTTTTAGGGATCTCTTTCTTTTATGCAATGATAGATTGCAAAATGTATGAACCTTTAAATTTATTTTACCTCTCGAGATTTATTTACCAAATTATCCTTTATTTCTTTTATTTACAATGCTTTAATTTAGTATCAGACAGAAAAGTAAATACAAGTAAATATGTCAATATTTTTCGTAACTATTAATAATCCGGTCCTAAGATATTTTATCAGGGTTGTTTATAATTTAAATATATTTTAATATGCTAATTACATCGAATTTGTTCTAGATTCACTAAATTTTTATGTAAATGTATTTAATTCCGAATTTTAATTAACTTTTCAATTACTATAAATTTTTAATGTCAAGTTTTATCAAAAAGCAGCTGCTGATATATTTTCTTAAATAATCATAACTACTACAGTCACAAAAGATTCTGTAGACAGAATTCAAAGCTTTATGTTTTTTTTTTTATATGATATGAAAATAATAAGATACACAAACATAAAACTCACCCAAGTTATTGAATCTGCTATGAATGTTAGACTTAGATTTATGACGATATACATTATATTATATAGAATGTTTTGTATTTCTTTACTTGCTACAAACGGAACTGCCAAATACTGTATAAATAAATTGATGCTTCATTATTGAATTTGTTTTATTTCATATATGTATATGTTATTTTAAATATATGAATATTTCAGGTTACGAAAGGCAATACAATTTGAATTGGCCCTTATCGTGAGTTTCCTCACTCTGAAACTCTAGCCGCCGATGGGTTGGACTTTTATATTTTTAAATCTATTTTTTTTAGTTCATATTTAAAAATGGTTTCTTTGGTAATTGTAGTAATTTTAGTAATATATAACATAATATTATAAAATAAAATCATATTACTGTTGAATTTCCACCTTAAAAGCATAACAAAAATAAGACTTTTTAAATAAGGAATTAAAATTTGGCTAGAAGTTAAAAAGTTTGTACAAAAAATAAACTTTTGTAGCTATCAAGAGGCGTCGACGTAAGAAGGTAAACTGAGTTTAAAAAGGCGGAATGTTTTAAAAATGAATAATTAAACACTGACAAAATGTCTAGTAAATTGTTGCTTGAGCAACAAATGTTGATTAAGTATTTTCACCTAAAATAACGAACTTTTAAGACATAATTTAAGTACCTGTATATAAAACATTATATGTAGTTTTTTTTTTTAATATAATTTTTTGAGACTCGGGTGAATATTTATTTTGGCTTTATTTTTTATTTTACACTTTATTTTGGCTAAATCATAAACAAATATTATTAATGTACATGTATATAAGAAAAACCATGTCGATCAATTTTGGGTTGAAACGAACGCTGGCTGACTTACACGAGACGATTTTTTAATTTATTATTTAAAAAATCTTTAAATATAAGACAATATTTGATATAATTACAAATTTAATAATTAAAAAAGCCCAAAATATTTCATTGAAATTACTTCTGAAATAAAAATTGTAAGATGAATATGACATATAATAGAAAAAATATAAATTATAAAATTAAAAGAAAATAAGGTGTAAATTGCCTTAGCAACATTTGAACTTATGAAATTATTGATGTAAAAATATTACATAAAAAATATAATCCTATGTTCAGACACATTGTAACTCGTGTTAGGTACACGACTACGATACTATGTCGATATTACAATAGGCACTAGGTTCTTTGACACATTTACGAAAGCAAGGTCAACTTTCCTACAACACGAACGTAGCATCATAACGTTTTTCCGGCCTCAAAAGATTACTGATCAAATAGCTTTACTTTTTGCGTAGGTATTTGACCTCGCAAAGGCTATGTTATCCGGAAAAAACAAAAGTTTCCCAAGGGATAAGGATGTTAAGTCCAGTAGCGCTGGAAGGCAAAAGGCTAGTTTTCATTACATATCTCGATTTACTATCACATTTATGTTTAGACATATTGTTTTATTTGTGAGCATTTGTTCGTACGAGAATACAAATTTCTAAAAAAAAGACGCCTTCCTAGTAGTAAAACGTGAAGGGATAAAACAAATTGGCGTCGTAGTTAAGCATAAACGTGTTAAACTAACACCGTATACTGCGTTGTCTGCAGGTATAAATTATATTAGAGACGTCGTCTTGTCACATAAAGTGTAACGTAAGTTGTCGTTTCCATCACACGACATAACGTTTATTACAAGAAAATCGAGTAAAGTAAGAAATCTATCATGACTAATAGATTTCTTTATATACTTCATACTCAAATATGGTTAATAGTAAAAACAAAATTTTGATTTACTATCACGCGTTGTTGTGTTTTTTTTAAATGCGCTTAGATTTCTTTTATTGTACTAAAAAAGTGTTTAATATTCGTAAAAGTTAATATAATTTTGTCAACGAATTCTAATTTAATATTGTTATTGGTAATATTTATTGTATTATTCCAGCAATTTTTTTATCCCTTTTACAAATACAACTTAAAATCATTTTTTATTAACTTATAATGAACTAAGTTACATAATGGTATCGGAGTCATAATTGCATATTTCTATTTACATATTAAGCTTTAAGCATTTTGCAAAAATGGTTATTTTTTCACGTCTAAATTGGCCAATTCCTTCTAATCGTATAAGTACATTAATTTTTATAGTCAGAACCCTTTAAACTTTTTTAGATAAAAATAACCAAATTTAACATTATATTGTAAAATTCGTAGGTTTTACAATTTTATCGGAATTTATAATTATATACGTATTGTTTTGGTATTTTGTACGAACGTAGTAAAGCTACATTTAAAACAGAATAGACAGTTTTTTTCTTCTATTGACAATATTGAATACAGGAATTTTCTAAGTTTCATTCTTTATCCCACATAACAAACACATAGAGAATCTGATGATAAGATACTCCATTCACCTTTTTCCGTCTGAATTCAAGACATTGCATGTTAAGAGGTTGAGCTCACGCCTTGCTTTATCTTTTATTGTTTTTATTTCAAAAACAGTCCAATAAAATACAATATAATTAAGTAAAACTTCAATAAAAAATTAATTAATAACAACGCACACACTCACACAAAATAAATAATTCCATCCCATCCACACACTATTTATTTGCATCTATTACTTTCTTGCACACAATAATTTCTTTCCCTAGTTTTAGAATTTGTCCTTGATTATTTTTACGCCTAAATATGTTTTCACTTTTATTCTTTCATATTCGTGTCAGTCACAAAGTATGTGAGTCACTGTTTGGGGTGTACCTAGCTCGCAGGTACACGATGGGTCCTCCTTACACTTGAAAAGATTCAAGTATTCGGAGAACCCACCGTGGCCAAAGTCAGTATCTGGGTGACTAAATTGTTGATTTTATTTTTTTGGATGTGTGCAGCCGGGAAGAACAGTTTCGTCCTTGTAACCGTTGCGCCTGTTGATATTTACGGTTCCATCCGTCAATCGACTCTGGGCAAACCACCCGTTTGACGATAAAACCGAATACCGATCATAATCAGGGCATTTCTTCGCTAAGGCCGCCTGCTTAGCTAGTTCTTCCGCGTTAGTGTTCCCTCCAGCCCAGCGTGTGCTTTCACCCAGAACAGGGACACTTTATTCTGGGTGAGACAATATCTCAGATTGTTTTTGGTTCTTGCTTTATCTTACCGAAAGGAGCAAGTTAAAATAGATTTAATATGATAATGCAACCGAGTGAACATAGAACCCACAACTACTCGCGGTTAAGGTTACAAGCTGCCACTACTTAAACTTTAATTTGTTAAAACAAAAGTTTTGTTTTATACAAATAAACAAAGAAATGTACTCAGTGACAGTAAGCCATCGTTATGAGAACAGTAAGACGTTGGTCGGACGGAAACTACGACTGATGTGGCATAATCGCCTAGCTATCTGTCAGCTTATTGTTTCCTCGCAAGAAATAATGCATAAGGTGCAGATATTATTTATGATATAAATATTTTTGAATTTGCATATATATGTAGAAATTAAGCTTTATTAAGAAAATAAAAAGTAGCATAGATTTTAAAACTTATTAAAAAAGGAAGTCATTTAAAATTATTTTCCCGGAATCCTCGTTATGGGTTAAAAATATTATATCACCCGATCCGGCAAATTTCCAAGCAAATCGTGCGGTAAGAAATGGATTATAATAGCATAACAACATTTTTTTACATTGTTTAAAAATAATATAATAATAATACAATGAAAAAACATTTCTTCAGAAACTCTGCGTCATAACAATTCATTTATTTAAATTACATATGCACAATGTTCTATGTTCCCTAAACATTAAGGCCGAGCAATTCCTAGTTACACATTATATAATGAGAAAATTTTTGGACAACAGCCAAAAATTCTATCTCAGTAGAGCTCATGTTGAAGATTGGGAGATTAAAGTACTTAAAATAAATAAATAGCGCCAACCGTTTTGAAGCGGAAACTTCGAAATTGGATTCCAAATGTTTTATGTTTTAAATCAATATCGTGACTATTAATTATATGAAAGCAATGGGAATATATATTTACGTTATATGTCTAATTTTGAATTATAAGTTATGTATATATATTTGTGTATGTTATTTATTTGTTTAGAATTATTTTATTTTAGAATATTTTCATAGCATAAATTACAGATTTATAAATAAAAAAGAACTGCTTGCTTGTTAGTTTATTTTGATGTTTGATGTATGTTTTGTTTGCCTTAAATGAATTAAAGATTAATTAATACAATGATATAAAAATTCAAGAGATTAAAAACTTGACATTCAATTTCTAAGTGACATATATGAAAAGAAAATGATTTAAATATAGATCATAACAGATAATATGTACCTATACTATACTAAAACTATAAAAAGGTATGTAGTTTAGGCACGTACATTATATTTTAGAAATAATATATTATATAATTAATAAATATAACAAATAAATAAAATATAAGTGGGGAACGAAGTTGTTGTAAGAGAACGGAGTGTCTTAACACTAGGTTCTCAGGTTCCCTCTGCCTACTCCGCTATATGCGGGATACAGCGTGAAGATAAAAAAATAATAATAAATATAAATTTTATACTACAAACTGCTAATTATATTTAATATATAATATATGTTATAAACTATTTCTCCATAAAGCGTAATTGATTTCGTAGTGACACACCTGTTGTAATACCATAACAAACCAACTAAAGGAAATAAGAAAAAGCCTAACAAAAGATATCCACGTGGTGGGTATTTTGTTTTGAAATATATTAATTACACATCTGTAACATTTTCCAGAATGAAGCGTAATATACCACCGAAATTATAGAAAACAAGAAAATTGTTTTTATTTTTGATAAATAAAAATCACTGAAAATCGAGACCATGGTGGCACATTGGCACATTGTCAAATTGTAAGCGATGTCTGCAGATTCGATTTGGCCTAATTCAGCAGAATTATTATACTTTAATTAAAAAGTTTAAGTGATAACTCATTTTCCCGCTTCGGTTAGCCAACGGTCGATGTCGAGTTAAACCACTCAACAAGCAACGAATTCAGGTACAAAGAGATTAACACAGTATCATAAAACTAGGTCTTTTTTGTCTGAAACATCTGATATGGAAGCAAGAAAATAAATATTTACAATAAATTTATTTAAATGACATTACAAAAACATCTGTAACATCTGATGTGGAAATAATAGATCAGGTGTTCAATATAAAAGTCTTAGCAGTATTGTTTAGTGTGTTGGACATTTTCTCAAGTTATAATATGCGACGTACGTTCGTGTATTTGTACTATTAATAAAATAAGAGAGTAACTCTATATAATTTTGAATCAGAATAACGTGTGCAAATAATGGGCATAAGCCAGATCGTTGGAAGATCACAGAGGTTGGGAATTTTATAAGGTAAAAGTATTAATAATACATAAATATTAAATACTCATATTTTTTTATGTATTTGTAGCTAGAAAGGTTTGAAAACTTGTGTGAATCATTTGTATCTAGACCTGGAAGAAGACAAGGTACAAGGAAATAAAAACAAATAAAGCTTAATTTTAACTTTATTGTAGATCTTAACTAACAAAGAAATCTATCCGGATATAAAATTTGCATTGTCAATTTTTTTAATGAAACTTCTTTTACATTTAAATTGACTAGCTCCACCTCGGAGCAATTTAGCTCGTTGCTCTTCTCGAAATGGTCCCTGCGGCCTGTAATAGGTTTCTTAAAAGGAAATCGAGTTAAACAGGCGTGATTGACTTAATTGTAGTAAGGTTTATTTCCCAAGATCAAAGAATTCGTTCAAGGTCGGATAACCGGATTTTCGAAATGAATCTCATTCAATTTTGCCAATATTATATTCTATGATATTTTTTGATCAAGAAACCATTTAATCTTGCGGGCCGTAAAATGGGCGGGTACGTCTTCATTTAACGGCTAGCACATCGAAATTGAACCGCTTAATCGCAGCAACGTAGGGCAAGCGAGAAATCATTGGCAGCCCTAACTCGTAATTACGTTGAAGCACCTTTGATGCGTGGAACTCCCTGGAGATTAAGCGATTTTCGTCATTAATTCTCCCTCTTTGTTTATCTCATTTAATATAGCCATTTAAGTTTCCCTAGTGGAAAAGCATGTCTAATTAATGGTAATAAAATTAACTAAATATGGTACCTTTTTTGTAGATATATAGCGATATTCCCACACTTAAAATATATCCATTATATATAACATAATATAAATAAATTATAAAATCTTTTGTAACGAACGAACCAACGTCTGGGGTGGGCAATACACCTTTTATAAGGATCAGTTCAACCAAGTACCGTGAACTCGAACACGAACAAGAACCGCTATTTCCATTAATATGTAACGAAGACCAATCTCAGTGCACTGGCCTTTATTGTCTCGACCAAATCGATACCCTTACTTAGCTATTTACCACATTTGAGATTCCAATTTATTATTATATTTCCAATTACTACAGTGTTTGAAGGCCTAATTATGGTTTTCAACTGCCTTAAATTACCAATGAAGTCCGCTACGGATTTAATTGATAATGTAATTTTATATATCTATGTCATTGATATATACTTTTTTAAGCTTCACGTTGTATCTACATAGGCAAGGTAGTCAGAGGGATCTGAGAACTTAGTGTCAAGACACTCTGTTCTCTTTTAACATTTCCGTTCCCCACTTGCCGCCAATTTAATGCCTTTCGTGCTTTTTTGTTATTTGTTTTCTAATACATTACAATTATATTATTTATTTTTACACTTACACTATAAAGCTACTAAAACCTCACGGGCTTATCTGATTGACGGCACTCAACACTGCACTGCGAAATGAAAATACTAAATATTAATAATTTAAAATATTTAATATTTTCATTTCTTAGAGAGGGAAACCAACCCACACCTAGTCGCGTTTGCAGTCACACGTTCCTGCCTCTGCAATATCTGTGGTTCGATCAAATTTAAAAATCAATAAAATAAATATACATATGTATGGAGAAGGATTTTATATTAACTGAATGAAACTGAATATAAATAAATCTTTTATTGTTGAAAGTTTTTATGGCGTCTTAAAATTATAGATGTCATATGATATGATTTATATATACATATTTGATTATACCTTTAAAGACTAAGATAAGGCAAGTTTTACAAAAAAAACCTTTTTCTAAGATGCTGTAAACAAATGAAACTTCTTTCACATAAGCAAGCTTATTTATGCCCTGTACATTTGTAGATATAATAATTTGTTTTACTTCACTGAATTACAAAAGTATAATGTATCGAGGCTAGTTAGACACTTGTCAGCAAAAGCTGAAAAAGAACCTTGATCAAAAATTGATGAGTTTTTAAATATTAAAACAAATTCATTTCATACTAAATTTAAAACAAAACGTGCTTATTTTGTTCCGTTTCTGACATTATAACTTGTTGATGTTAGTGTCATTCAGTCAAGTGCTATAGAGCTTCTATGTCTAAAAATAAAATGTATATTCGTTTAGTTTTATATAAAGTACATAACACTGCTAATAATATACTAACGTAGTTTCTATTTATAATTTTATGTTGTCAAAAAGTCTTATTTATTCTATCCAATTTATTCATAGCATTTTTTTTATGGATAACGGATGGCAAACGAGCAGAAGGACCATCTGATGGTAAGTAGTTACCTTCGCCCATGGACATCTACAGCACCAGAGAGAGACGTTGTAGATGCGTCGCCAACCTAGAGGATACAGATGGAAGGGGAGGACAATATAGTAGTCCACTATCGGAACCACCACATTTTGGGGAAAGGATGGGTTGGAATGGGGAAAACCTTGCTTACATGCCATCGAACCGGAACACTGCATAAGATATTTGGGGGTTCGTCTTTGACATGACAGTGGTCGCGAGCCAGACGGAGGAAGAACCTCCTACCACCTAACTACTGGGACACCTGCCTCTTACGGGACGCTACCCAGCGGCGGAAGGGAAGTGTATTCTAACCCCGTTCTCTCACAGGGGCACATATGAAGAGTTCACATAATATTCTTTAAATTTAGCTGTTTACTGGGGACATTGAATAGGGCGCATCGTAACAGTTGGCACAGGAAAAACATTAGGTTCCAGTACTCTTGAGTACTGCAGTTACCCGAACTATATAGACTCTTTTAGATTTAAAGCGTAAAAAGAAACAAATTTTCCCTATTTGCTGTAACATAGCAATAAAATGAGCTATTTTAGAAGTTTGTTTAATATCTTTGAAAAAACATTATTTAAAATCAATTACAATTAAAAAAAGCTAGTTATATTAATATAAGGGTAAATTGCGTTATAGACAGATCGAACTGTTCGTCATTACATACATGTAGATCTGGGACATGGGTATCAGTTCTACAAGATTATAAAATATTCTTTATTTTAATATAAATTACGTAGAAAATTATGCTACTCTAACAGGAAGCAAAAACTAGAATTTTGTGGTACACATTACGACAGTAATTCTAAGTCTCCTCGGGGAAAAGTATAAAGAAAGTATTAATGTTGTTCAGTAAAAACTAATTAAAATATATCCATATAATGATATTGTTCATACACAGTCCTCTTACAGCCTGAATTCAGAATGTCATGTAATACCGCTCAATAATCTCAGTATTTAAAGCTACATATAATTTAATATAGGGTTATTTTACTTTAGTGATGTTTTTCTTTTGCATACATTTTATGAACTATTTTGCATATATATTACTTCTTATTTGAACACCTGCTGTTACAGCTTGCTTAATTTTGGTATAGTTTCCATTATATAGTATTTAATATGTATATGCTATACCAGCCGTTCTCAATAGAGGATACTTTTAGTTCGAGACGTATTTCAACTATGTGCTGTTTTAGGATAATTTTAAACATATTTCAAATTCTTTTAACTATATTAAGACGTAGTATATTATGCTCGATGACACTTTGGGAGAGGTCGTAACCATAAGAGTTTTAGTTTCAAACGACGTAAACGTTAAAAGATTTAAACCGGCCAACGTAACGGGTCAAGTAGGCATAGCACTCATTTCATATTCTTCTGGAACGACTGGACCAAAAGGAGTTTGTCTTACACATATGAACTGTAATCTTATATACTTTTTTCTGTCGTGTCCATTTTTTTATTAAATTAATTAACTTACAGCTACAAATTGGCCTACTTTAATAAACTCATTACAAATGTATTAAGCACTTGTCTTGTTTCTACTAAACTGACACTTTAAAATCGCTTAATTACACGAACACGAAGCAAAGAAAGTCACAGCCAACTAATTAATCCCAATACGAACATGGGGTCGAATTTCAAATAGATTTTAATTATTTTACAGCTTGAAATAAATATGATTAAAAATATTTAAAACCTAATACTAACATAATTAAAGAAAATAATTCAATTTTTAATAGATATTGTAATTTTTTATATATTTTCTATTCTTATAAAATTTAAGTTTTTAAATTAGATTTTTTAACTTCAAATTCATTCTCAACATATCAAATGCAACTTTTTCAGTTGTGTAAATGAATGAATTCTAAGTAATTTATGTAATTCTCTTAGTAATTTATACTATCGGTGGAGGTGCAATTGAATAATTGAAAAACTCACATAAGTATGGCAATGAAACAGCAATATAATTTTTTATACGTCACTAACAACATGAAGGCCATATTAAACTATTAAATAATAATATATTATTATTTAATGTTCCATCAATATTTTATTGAAAGCTAAACATATAACTTTAAAATTTCTTGTGTTTTTTTTTTCAGTTTTACAATTTTTTTAATTTTTAACTAAATAATGTGTATTTTTATGTTTATATAATATTGTAAAATTCTTGAAATAAATAAATATTTTTATATTTTATATAACATTTTTGAATTGAATTGAACGTCATCTGGTTCTGGATCTGGTTATTATACTGTATGAATCAAGGTTTTGGTAACTTTGGGCGTGCATTTACTGTTGTAAAATGAAGACTATAGCTCTTTACATATCTGCAATCTTTTGAACCATTCCTGCCAAAGCCCTATTAAAATTTTGGCGTAAAGCCAATTTCTATTATAAATTTTGTAATTTATAAAATGCAATGCAAAATTGTTATTCTGTTTTTAATCTTTATTTTACTTTATAAACGTATAGTTCATTGGTACCAATAATACATTTTTTATTACTTCATATTTTAGAAAAGGAAATCAGAATAAAAATAAACTTACCACATCGATAAATTTTTTATGAAAAATTTGTGACTGAAAAACAGTACTACGACGAAGATAAATATATTTTTTTTATCAACGGAAACATCCTAGAGGGCTATCTACTATAAAGCTGATAACCTACTCTGCTTGAATTAAAGCTAAATTTAGAAATATTACTGCTCTTAGAATAATAAAAATAATATGATATTTTTCTAGATCAAACCGATGAAATTGGAATAGAATTGTTCCATCAAATGTATATAAGAATCTAGTATTATAGAAACTAGGCATTTTTTTAGTAAAATTCTTATTCACATAATAAAAAATAATTAGAAATTTATTAGTATAATTTAAAATAGATATCATATTTTAATGAAATCTTTAATAAAACCTTGTAAATAAATATGTGCAAAGAATAATATATATCTACACATTTTTAGAATAGAATTCTATGTTAATATTAAATTTAAATGAAGGGAGAGCCGTTTTGTTAGAGCTTTCCTTGAATCGCCTCGGCGGCCTGTGGATAATTGGTTTTTTAAAAGCAAATCTCGTAGTCAAGTTAAGCAAGCTTAATTGGCTTAATTGCAAGGCTTTCTTATTCGGCTATCTCAAACAAAAGACTAAAAAAATCAAAAAAGTCCGTATTTTTGTAACCTATTATATAATTTCAATCTATGGATTTCTTACTTCATTCCCCGCTCCATTTGGTCCCCGTGCAGTGGAAAATAGACTCCAAAGGCTTTATTTAACGCTTGGCACTTCGCAAATTGAATCGTTTAATCGCACCAACTCCGAGTAAGTAGGAAATCATTGGCAGTCCTAACTCGTAATTATGTTGGTAAACCTTTCATAAGGAACTGTAATATTGATATCATTACAATATGTAACTGTAAATTGTAAAAAATGAGAGTCTTCAAATGTTACTTAATAAATATTAAGAACTTAGCTATAATCACATCTATCACCAATATAATCAATCAACAATCTCACAACAATCTCTACAATCTCTACAAACAATCTCTATCGTAGGTGTTTTCCCTTATATTGTTACTAAGTTTTTAGAAATAGCATAAAGTACTCAAGAAATGCCATCAAATACGTTAGTACGTAATGATCTATTAATAGATAATAATATTACTTAATTTATTTGTTTTTTTAAATATATCTCGTAAATAAAAATATATTTTCATTTTATTTTTTAATTCAGGTACAAAAATATTTTAAAAGTACATTCCTTGCAAAAGTAATAATCCAACCAGCAGTTTCGCTTTATTTTCTCCCACAAAATATATTTTGGTATTATGTTTGGTCGTGACTGATTTATTCATACATGAATGGACGAAGAAAATTGAAATTTTCATTAACCGGTTAACGTTGAAAAGACTAATGTAAAGCGTACGAGGTAGTGCCACTCGCAGGGAAAGCCCAAAATTTTTTGTAATATTAAAGTGGAAGTATGTACCTATATACAACATGATTTGGCTCTTTTTCTAAAACATCGTACACCCCAAAAGTATAATATTCGATTAACTGATTACCATTGAAATAGATTAAAATAATTTAATATTAATTGCCACAAACTTTTTATAACAGTTGTATACGAGTAGTCATTACATATATACATAGCTTTACGCTGTATCCCGCATATAGCAGGATAGGCAGAGGAAACCTAGTGTCAAGACACTCCGTTCCCCACTTTCCGCCGAATTGAGGCATTGCGTGCTGAGTGGCGCAACTTAATGCCGCGCTGTGCCTTGTTTTCAAACCGAGAATATGAAAAATTCCATAAACATTCCATTCCACGAACCTATAATCTGTCGCGTTTACAGTCGCACGCTTGTGCCTCTGCACCACGACAAGCGTTAACTACTAACGCTTTCATTTCAATGTCAAATAATTTTATTCAAGGTAAGAAGTTATATGTTTATTTTTTTATATCAAATAATTTACTATAGATTTACAATGATTTATTAGTGCCAACGATATCTTTGAAGACTAGAGGGAGCTTAGTAAGGTAATAATATTTAATACACCAACATCTTTTCACAAGTTTTTAAGTTATGATACAGAAAATTCTCGGACGGTTTCTGAGATTCTATTGTAAAAATTGTCCCATAATTTTTTCGATGCTTAAGCAAAACACAAAGTAAGACGTTAACTAATTTTTAATTAATATTCAAAACAAAAATCATTAAACTCAGAATTAAAATGTTTGAATACTTATTTGTTTAGATGTGTAGATTTTTCTGATTTAATAATAAAACTAGTAGCTCAAACCTAGAAAATATGGAGAGATGCAAATAATGCCTAAAATAAATAGAACTTTAAAATGAAAAAATCTATCATATCAGGTAGGGCATTTATAAGAATATATTAGAAAGCTATTTTGATGAAAATTCTACGCGTTCCTACGCATTCGGATCTAATGACAATATAATATATTTATCATAGAGGTGATATCCTTGCCAAAATCAAGATAAAGATACAATAAATTTTAACTTTGTGTGTCTTTTTTAAGCTAAACTTATTTTACAATAAATGCTTTCCATTATAATGTTACTTTCTTTTTTTTTTCAAATTTCCTATATAATATGGCCAATTTATAACACATAAATAGTAATGCATTAAGGCTGTTTTAGTATTATTTTTAAATCACAATGGCCGGTTCAATTACTACGAAGAAAATCGTTTGGATTTTAAATATTTTGTGTATCCCCATCATACAATCATCTGTTTTGCCGTTCGAATTAAAACCCCTCTTTTAGTAGGGTATATTTAACTAAGTTGAATAATCACCAGCAAAACATTAAAAAGAAAAACTTTTAGTCTAACTTAAGCTCTTCTTAGCGTCGTTTATTGCTTATTTAATTGGTACAAGCAGACTCCATTCGTGTAAATGCAATTTAATTAACTAAGTGGTGTTTGAAAATCGGCAGACGGTCATCATACTGCCGCTTTAAATTCTGAATAAGTTAATGTAATAAAATATATCCACTAAGCCGTTGTAATGCCTCGGATTTGACGTAGCTTACTGACGCTTATAAAGGCTGCAAAATTCCTCCGTATGCCTACAGTCACTGTCTCCCCTTCCATATACTCTACACGATTTGTGACATTCATAATGAATGAAAAAAGAAAAAATGTAATATGAGAAACAAGATTAATCTTATGAAGATTTGTGAAACACAATGTGATATTTGCGCTGCTCTTTTTTCCTCTTGCTTGTTTATATTGTATATTTGAAACATAGCGATCGCTTCAGTGGATAACATTAATATTATAGGCTATCAAAATAAAGCGGAATTTGAATTGAAAAAATATTACAGCAAATATCAATATTAATGAGTTGTGAGAAGCAAGAAGCTGTGTACATTCATCGTGGGTCCATCCACGCTCTCGCGTTTGTGCCTAATGAACCGTGAACGATGCAGCTTCGGGAAATATGAGTATAATTCAATGTAAAATTTTCCTCACAATACCGTATAAAGGCTAATATCAGCTAACATTGCACTCAAGAAATATCGCATAATAACTTGCGATTCATACGTTTCCGTTGTGAAATATTTATTATCTTTATGGTACAGGTGGCTTAATTAGGTCTTGTAGACCGTTGACCAGACTTGATCGATTAACACTTAAGAACTTCAAGTGCAAAGAAAGTTTGTCGGTCTACTTAGAAACGTTGAGAAACTCGGAAGAAAAATCTCTTTGCCACGAGAAGTCATCCATCAAATACTTCATCAAGTGCACCATTTCTTATTAACACTTACAATAACATGTTCTGTTTGTGTTTCGTTCACATACCTACCTTTCAATATTAAACAAAAAGTAAAAAATATATATGTTTTAGCCAGAGTCCATTAAAGGAAAAAACACGTGTCTCGAAGTTTAAGTAACACAACAAAAGTTTAAAATATGAATATAAGAAAAAATATTAACGCAGTGCGCTATACATTTAATTCAGACCTTTGATAATACTAAAAAGATTACAGTATGGTCAACAATTTTAGTGGAAAGTAAAAAATGTAGTTAGATAATTCTAACCACATTTTTATAAATGTGTCAAGTTTTAAATATTTTAAACACATAAACAAATGTTAATTATTCATATAAATAAAACATTACTTATTGATCCCCTAGTTAGTACAAGGATAGTGAGCCTGAAGGCTGACGTTTCGACTTCGTGTCCATTGTGTATAGGACGAGGGTCTGTGATTTATGGTAGGACATTGACAACAAACAAACGGTCGGTCTGTTTGTCTACGATAGCCATGCTTAACAAGGATTACTTTTTATTAATGATACTCAAAATTATGTATAAATTACCACATTCAGTAAGTATGTAAAAATGCAAAAATTATCATATGACAATTGCTTAAAAATAAAGTTGAAATCATTTTATACTTCCACGTTAACTAATGACCTTCAAAGTCTAGATTTTTGGTTAAACTTAAAAATATATTTATCTAACTTAAACGTAAAAGCTAGACTCCTTTCTCTTATTTCAGTTTCTCCACGACACTACCAAATCATTTTATAAAAAGATCCACAACAATAAATAATTTGATAACCATGGGGAATATTCCGAGGAAACGGATTTTGTGCAACTAAAATGTAGTTTCATCTGGGTGTTAATTAATTGGATTACACAGCCTTTCCCATTATACGAAATAGGGGCTATTTAGCGAATGGATTTTGTACGCGTGACAGCGTAAAATCAGTTTGTTTTCAGGCTAATAAACGTTACTAAATGTTTTATTATAATTTTTAGTATACCTATTTGCCATTAACATATTAAAATTGGTGTATTTGCAAAGCTTGCCTTTATGATATGTTAATTTAACACCCATATAGAGTTTCAACGACATAAACGCCCCTTAGATGACAACCCGTCACAAGTCTATAATATTCTCTAGACGCCACGGAGACCTTCCAAATGAGTCCATTATTTCATTCAGTGAAATGGAGTGGCAGTGAAATAGGGCAAAGGGCGAATAAACGGGCTACTGGAAATGAAGACGCCGTTTGTTCATAACCAGCCCGTTAATTTCATTATTACAAGTCAGAGGAGCGAAGCAAAATGGTAACAGATGTGCTACTTGACTCGTGAATCCACCGCCTTGAAAAACTTCTCGAATTTTAACGTCGAAATTTCGACAGCTGAGTAATTTTTCTTGGCAAAGACAAAACATTTAACAGCAAAACATGATTTTTTGCTCATAAAATATTAAATTAAAAATACCGCGGTTTCCCCGTGCAAATTCTTTCATTTCATATGCCAGACATGCAATGCAGGCAAGTAAACGCAGTCAGAATTTGTTATGTGGCATATTAATAGAGGTGGTTAGTCTAGGAGACAAAGTAAACTGTCATGCTAAGCATGCCTCCTACTTTGAACTGTATAAAAAAGACTTAGTTATTGATTGGTATTCTAACATTGCACTTTGACGACAGTATTTTTATTACTGTATCATGATCTAACAAATGATTAATTGTATTTCATCGCTTCCTAATGTAAATACTTCCGTTTATGTTTAGAGTGTTGTTTACATTTACAGATAAATAGCAGTAGAGGAAACAATTGATATTTTAATTATTATAATTTAAATTATACAAAAAATATACGTGTATTGTGAGGCTATCTCGTTAAACACCATCAAAGCGATTGCGCTTGGATCTATGCCTGAGTGTACACGCGATGGTTTTGGACTTGATCACTACTCAGTCCGATGATTATATTTATTCTTTTCTTATTTTTCGCGCCTTTTCAATTACCCAGCACGCAATGTCTTTCAAGCACGTGGAAAGTGGACAGCGAATATCTTAACAGGTTCCCTTTCTTTACTCTGCTGTACACGTAAGATGCGCAAACCTAAAAAATATAGCACAATATTGAATATGTATATGTGCATTATGTTTATTCATGAATACTGGATGCGAAACACAAAATTTAGTCTTTGAAGTTTATTTTATAAACCGCAATCTTGGCAAAACTGAACAGTCAATTTTAAAATTGGGTTATTGATTTTAGCATGAGTATTTCATATTTTTATACAGATTCGTAGTAATTTTGATTTTCAGATATCTTAGTATTGGAAAATCTATTGGAAAGCTTACTGCTTTATTATTATACTAATAATAATTACCTATTTTAAATATCAATAAATGTTAGAACCTAAGTACATTTAATTTTTTTGTATGAACAGTAAGTATTTATAATATAACAATACCGAAATGACATTTGTGGATTTATTTGGCTATTACAACAGTTATAATCATAATATCACCATTTACGAGGTCAGTAAAATGAAAAATTGGACATTGCCTAACAACAAATGAATCTAGACACGAAAAAATGAATTATGGTTAACGCCTGATACCATCTACGCTAATTGTTTACGGACGGCCTAATAGTATATTTTAGCAGCACACTTTCGTTGTTTTAAGTAAATTAATATTGTTATTTCTTTTGTTCTGACGCTTGTAGCGTACTTTATATTTATAATTACTTAGCGTGCTTAGATTATGTTTGTAATTGTTATGTTAACAACATTTTTATAATGTAGATCGCAACTAAACTAAAATTAAATATACACTTATAATTTTAAATGATTTAAGAGAAAATCACTTCTTAAGAGCTTTGTAGAAGAAAATAGTTAACGTTACTTATTCTTTAGTATGTTCTTTAAATAGAATTTATATGAATTATAAGGAATGAGGGGTAAAATATCTTTGATTTTCGCGATTATTACACATATTAAATTAAGCTATTTTAACCTGTTTAATCACGTATATTCTTGTATTCGGAAATACATTTTTGGAAGCCCGATGCTTCGAACATTTTACTGTAGTCCGTGGTCACAGGTAGGTAGGTAGGTCTACTAAAATATAACGAATATACGCGATTAATCGGGTTAAAATAGTTTAATTTAATAGGTTAAATATCATCAAGATCAATGTCAAAATATAATACCTATAGTATAAATAGCTTGCACATACTATCATATTAATATATGTAATATACCACCAGAGACACACCGAGGGTATAGTGTTTAGAAAAGATAAACTTTTTATAATATACTATTATTTTTGATAAAAAATTATTGAATATTATAAAAATGAAACCCACAATTCGTAATTTTACTTCTTATTAATTTTGAAGGTAGACTTTAAAAAACCTAGGGGAATACACATCAAAATTCAAGCGGAATAAATTCTATACTTACTTAACTTCACGCTTATCCAAATGTTATTCGACTGCCAATACTAAAGTAAACATTTTTATTTCTGTATTAAAGTAAGATGATTATAAAAAGGATACTAAAAATTAGGAAGTAATCATTAGTTTTATTTTAGACTAGTTGCTGCCCGCAACTTTATTTGTGTAGATTTTAGATCGCTTCCCATGCTAATGGATATGTGGAACATATCAATTTAATCGAAAAAATAAAATTATCATTGAAAATTGACCAAAATCCTTACCCCATTTACCATGTGGCGATATCTTCATATTATTATCTAGTGTACGGATATGCGGTAAGACGATGTCCATCACGCTGACTAACATTACTAAGATGACATTTCCATATTTTTTTGTTTGTTGCTTATCCCTAGCGGGGTAGTCAGAGAGAACGGAGCGCCAAACGCTACGGTCCCTGCATACCTCTTTCGCCTCGTCCACAGTCATTAACCTCTTCTTGCGTGCCCTCCGGGGAGTCCTCATTCTTTTTACGTGACCTTCCTCCAGTATCATTGATTCTTTCAGTATGATTGGATTCTATACAATATAAATATAAAAATAATAAATATTCATTAACGATTTAAATATGTATATTGGTCATTCAATGCAATATTAAAAAAGTCAAATTATAAACAAAAAGCAAGTCTTTTTGTTTTATTTAATTCATATGTAACACATAAAATAAAACACCTACATAATGATATAAGCTTAAAATCAACACAACAATAGTGAAATGGTTGATATCGATTTTTACCCATCGGTAGATGTTTGTTCTATTTATTATTCATGGGAATTATGGAACGAGTAGGAAACTAAGGGGCGAAATCGCATAGTAAATTTTGAAAAGCTGCACTGATTCTATAATAAAAATGTACTGTAATCATTTGTAAGTGTAGGTGTAATTTGTTAATTTTATTTAAAATACATAGTAATTATTTCAACGAGTCAGCTTTCGTTCTTTTTAATTAGCCAATATTTAAAATATACGTTATTATTCATCTCTTTTGAAAGCTTTTAAAATATGTACACAGATAAAATTACAGTTAATACAAAATATATTATTAATTTGTTGTACTCGTTATTTCGGACCGCTATATTTCATCATAAACAAATTCGAGTCAAGAGATTCCATGTCGCTCAATGCAACATAAATCCTAAGAGATGAGGGTTCTTCACTACAATATCTGGATGAGCCAATTAATTTCGATCTTGGGGTCTACCCTTAATCTGATGGTCACTCACGCCCAAAACTTGTAATTGAATTTCGGCTTAGAATATTCAGCATTTGGTTCAAATATTGCTATATTACAAAGCCTCATTTGAAAGTTTACGCCAATATTAACTTAATAACTGTATTGTAAATGTTATTCGACTGCCAATACTAAAGTAAACTTTTTTTTTTCTGTATTAAAGTAAGATGAATATAAAAAGGATACTAAAAATTAGGAAGTAATCATTATTTTTATTTTAGACTAGTTGCTGCCCGCAACTTTGTTTGTGTGGATTTTAGATCACTTCCCATGCTAATTCCACATATCAATTTAATCTAAAAAATAAAATTATCATTGAAAATTCAGACCAAAATCTTACCCAATTTACCATGTGGCGATATCTTCATATTATTATCTAGTATACGTATATGCGGTAAGACGATGTCCATCACGCTGACTAACATTACTAAGATGACATTTCCATATTTTTTGTTTGTTGCTTAGTAATTTGCACACTATGTCCCACTCAGGCTTAATAACTATATAACAAAAAATATTTTATTCAAATCTGTCTAGTAGTCGGAGGATGTTCTTGTACAAATTATCAATTTATTTTCTACAACAAGTCATTATTTTTTGTTTATAAGTTTATATTAAAGTAAGTACACTTTTAGACTGTTCTATTCTAGTAGAGGTACTTGGATTCTCATCAATTGCAATTGACGATTTCAGTTGATTGCAATTGATTTGGGTGATCACGTTTGTTACGTGTATGTAAAAATGTAATCTTTGCAATTATGAATTTAATTATTTTCATATTGTTTTATTTTATTCCAGTTTTGAATTAAAACATTTTGAAAAAAATCTTACCATACAACGTATCTTAACTCGTCTCGATAAAGTAAAATCTGTCGCTCACATACAAGATTGATTCGAAGGAGCCAAATTAGACTTCATGGCATCAGTGAACCGATCACGTCGATCGTTTATGTGAAATCGATTCTAGCGTTTTATTTGATATTCCGACGAATTTAATGGCCGTCGAGATGACTGGACGAAAGCAATAAATGGAATAACTATTTCTACACATTAGCCGATAAACATTATTGCTTAATGCCGGCGCGGATTTCTATGTGTATATTTGCTGTTTCAGTGTTCAATATTACATATTATTATTGTTTTATATCTAAAAATACTATATTGTATTTGTATTCATTGTATTGTGTCTCTTGTACATAAAAATTGCAACTCTCGTCATAAAAATAATTTTCGTCAAATCGTTTTTTAGGCTTAAAATAAATATTTATTGCTTTATCATTTTAAAATCTATTTCTATATAAAGGAGTCGACTTGTACCTGTCCTTTACGCTCACCGTCGTCATCACCTAACCGAACACAAATTTTCAAAAGCTCTTTAAATTTTTTAAGGAAGAAATTGATTTTGTTATGTATTTCCCGCGTTAAGCTGGGTAGGCAGAGTATACCTAATTTTATTATCTTCTCATTACACAATAAATATTGTGTATTTAACATCACGCTTTAAATATTTATTCCTACAACTTTCATACAATTTCTAACCCACAACCAACTTTACGACTACACTCAGATGCTGTCTCACTGCGCCGCAATACCAATAAATTCTTCAAAATTATTTAAAATTACTTTTGAAGGTCAATGAGGTCTTAGTTAATATTTAATCACGACACTAATGTCTGGTGATCTGTAGTATTACTAATAAACATATTTAATAAATTGGCTGTAGTAGGGAAGATTCATCATCAACATCATACATCACAAGGTAGATTATGTAACGCGAAAAGTAATGAACGGTATAGCGAAAAATCTAATATAGCTATTGTGTTAAAAGCTCTCGTATTTGGAAATATTCAAATGTACGTCATAACATTTATTATGTATCTATTTTTGTTATTCAAAACCTGTAAGATTTTTTTGTTAAATATAAACGAGCCAAGAATTAAAAAAATATATGTTAAAATAATAATTACTCAGCACATTAAAACTGTCACTTATTTAAATTACAATATCGGTATCCGGTGTGATTCCATTAACGGTGAACTATTTTAAATAATGCAAACATCTGCTAAAATAATTAAACCGATCAAATAAAATGACGATGGCAAAGTAACAAGTATAAAATTAATGTAAATAAACATGCTATGCTAATTGTTTTAACACGCGTGGTATGAATTTATGAGCACAAAAATATTACATACACACGTTATTTGCGGTATGTTGCTCAACTAGCTGATGCATAATAATGAAATACCAATACGCTAACCTATACCCAAGCTATAACACGATATTTTTATTAAAATTATATACCTTAGTACATGGAAATGTAATATGGCTTACATATACAATTGTGAATATGATTACGAATATTATTTAATGGCTTATCACTACATAATCACATAATTCAATGGCATTTTCTGCTCAATTGATATAATTTATAAATTTTAACTGTAATTATAGTCCAGAATTGAGTGCTTGCTCCTAGTGTGGTCTGCGGTTTGTAGAACGGTGGAAGAGGAATATACATCTCAGGGAAGACACTTTAATGTGGAAGGCGAAAATACATTAGCAACAAAACATGTCTCAAGTGTCGCAAAGTAAACAGTAAATAATAGAGTACATACAGGACTTGTAACGGATTAAATTTGGTTTATATATTTTAACTGTATATATTTAATATTATTATCTTTTCTATTAGCGGGGTAGTCAGAGAGACTATGACTACCCCGCTAGGGATAAGCGTGAAGTTAAGTAAGTAAGTAAGTATCTTTTCTAATATTCAAACCTAACTTATTCCAAACAGATTCTGACATTTTAATACGTCTATACAAAAAACCCACTCACACACCTGTGTATATGGAGTATAATAATATTTATTTAGAGAACAAAACATCCAAGTAATAAATATGTAACACAAGAAAACGTATACATATATTTTACTTTCACAAGGTGAAGTAAATAAAGGGATATTCAAAATATTCATATAATAGACAAACAAAATAAGAAATATAAAAATGTCTAACCTTTATAAAGCTCAATAGAGTTGATTACGATTTGTGAGATGACTAGGCATAACTGGCCATATCCTTTAGTTTCTTTATCGCTCAAAGTTGTCGTCTACCGTCACTATAATGGGATTGTTTTCGGAATAAAACGAAGGGCTACTATATTTCAATCCAATAAGGTAGATAGTTTGATAAATAATTCAGAAAGTTGTAACATGTAAGTGGCACTCCCGCGTAACGGTCGTCCCGAGAGCGGAAAATCTGCTCCCGCTACTCCAGGGATAAGTGGAAAAATTATATAAAATGTGACATTAATTTGTTTGTTGTTTTATTATTGGATACAGAGTTGTAAAATATTTTCATATAAAGCTTATGATAAAGTTTTTAAATAAGTTCTTTTTGATATACAACATTTAATTTGAATTTTATTATACTCATACATTCAGTTATGCATGGAAAGTTTAAAATTCAGTACCCTCTTTATTTATAAATGTATTAACGGTTGAGATATTATGATATTTCTAAATATGTATATAATATATATTTCTAAATATGTATATTTCTATATAGGTATACTTCTACGAAAATTTGAAAAAATGTTTTTTTTCTTATCGCCTGGATTCGAGAGGAGAGGAGATTAACCACGCACTTTTTCATACCAGAGCGGGTAAATGAAAATAAGTAGGTATATTAGTATATATCGTACATGATTGCTATTAAAGCTTTCTTTTTATATGCAAGTAAGCAATGAACGATAAACTTATACATACATACATACATAGCTTCACGCTGTATCCCGCGTATAGCAGGGTAGGCAGAGGGAACTTAGTGTTAAGACACTCCGTTCCCCACTTTCCGCCGAATTGAAGCATTGCGTGCTGAGTGGCGAACGCAACACCTTTGCCTTGTCCATTTCCTGAAGTGGGACTCGAACCCACAACCTGTCGTGTTTACAGTCGCACGCTTGCCTCTGCGCTACGACAGGCGGAAAGAAAGCCATTAACTTAACTTACTTCACGCTTACTATAATTGAGAAAGAAATGTTTATAAGTATATAGCGAAGATAAATATGCTCTTAAAAAGCGTCCTCTAGAGACCAGGCAGAGATTCTATCAATCCAATAAATTATTAACGCAAGGCGACACGTCCCGCGTCACGCATAGCTATTATGCCTCGACGGGTTCTCCGGCATCGTAGATAAGCTTATTACTAATGCAATAGGTTTTTGGTGCGCGCTAATAACTTTAAGTTTTGCGAAGTTTGAACTTATATAAACTACTTAACATAATAACTATTGATATTAAGTCGTTTAGAGGCATCGTAGCATCACTTCAGAAATATAACTGAACGCGATACTTGCAAATTCAAATCTGTTTTGCCACGTGTGGTTTTGTTTGGAGTCTGGCCATCTAACATGCATTTCGAAATTAACAAAAATTGGAAAATGAAATGATTCTAAAACTATGTAAATCTATATAAATTATGACATTAATAAAGATAATTACTTATAATTATATTAAAGGAGCTCATAAATACAAATCATTTAATTTAATACTGCTATTCATTAGTAAAAAAACCTTACATTCCGTTCCAAGCGTTAAATTAAATTTCTACATTTATATTGTAAATTAATAATAAAGACCACAATTATAACATATTTTTAAAAGATTTACAAATATTAAGGAAGTTTTCTACAAAAGCACTTATTACGAAATTAGTTCCTCGTTTCAATGTTATTCAAGTTAGTTGGGATTATCCCATGTGCCGATACGTAATTTAGTGGAAAAGGTTGCGACCCCGCTAGTTTGTATTACCCCGACAGTGATATAGGGTATTAAGTTCCCTTCCCTGCCTCCCTTAACGCGTAAACAAGACAGAACCTTTCTACGTATCGCCTTTACAGAGTTAATATTTCAAGAGACTAAGCGAAAGATCCTTTCAGCTCACATTCTGTGAGAACTAACATTTTGTCACTTATCTAATTACTTAGATGTCTTGGAATTTGTAATATAAGTGCTAAATATGAATTACTTTATTAAGTAGTAATAAAATTGCTTCATGAAAACATAAAATAGCTTGCCTTTTCATATATATAAAACATTAATATTATTGTTTTTGGTGGAACGGGAATGATCTTTATAAAAAAATTATTAACAAATGTTAATAGTGACATGATATTTAGGTTTTAATAATCCATAACCTAAATAAAAGTGGTATAGATCTACGATAAATATTTGTACATCCGTACGTAACCTTAATAAAATAGACACTTCATACAATGTAGTTAACGAAGCGTAAGCCGATTTGCAAATTCGATAAGTTAGGTGAAATCGCGTGGACACATCCCAAGTAAGCCGGGTTTGATCCTATTAACGCACGGCTAACGGGGATCCTGTGACAGTACCGTGATCTTTGTGTAGATCTACCAGAGGATTTAACTCGTTTACCCGCTCATCACTTTTTGCTAAATTAATAAAACATGTCACACGTAAAACAAGTCTACGCGTTAGATATGACATGTTTGTAATAAACGTGAATCTTATTAAATTCCTCTTACTTATGTTAATTTTAAAAGCTCACTAGCTTTTTCATAATTATCAATACGTTATTGAGCCTTAAGCAACTTTAAATAATCAAAGCTACAATTGCTGATATAAATTCACACGTGGGTTACATTGCTTGCTTTGTACTTTAATTTGTTAATTATTGATATATACACGTACCATGTGTAATACATGTTTATATTTCATCAAGATTTATAAAAAAATGTAATTATTATTAAAGTTTTACATGAAATTCTTCTTACTCTTTATAATAATATATATTTTACAATTAAGATCCTGCTTACTTAAAAGAAGATTAAACAAGACAAAGCGAAATCAACCTAGCTTGATGACTTTTGAAATTAGTTTCGGGAAATTCCTACAATCTTACGCGTAGGTTTTGTTGGCTCTTATACAACTGCGTCAAAAAGAAAGTAATGTATTTAAATGTAAATTTATAAAGCTTTAGTTATATCTATTCTTTTTTTCATATCTATTTGTTTTAATTTAGCTTCACGCTGTATCCCGCATATGGCATTGTAGGCAGGGGAAACCTGGGAACCAAATGTTAAGACACTCCGTTCTCTTTCAACAATTCCGTTCCCCACTTTCCGCCGAATTGAGTTATTGCGTGCTGAGTGGCGGAACTCAACGCCGCGCTTTATATTGTCACCAGACCCAGGAAATGAAAATACTAAATATTATTTAAAATTTTCATTTCCTGGAGTGGGAAACGAACCCATAACCTGTCGCGTATACAGTCGCACGTTTATGCCTCTGCACCACTACAGGCGTTAATCTTATTTCTTTTGTTAATATAAGGTATATTTAAAAGACATGTAAATTATTATTAAAACTATAATTTTAAAATTATAATTAAATTTTTTTGCATCTGTGATTACACCAAAAACTTATTCATATTATTTTATTTTATTTTGTGTCCTCATGAATAGGTCGAATGGTCTAGCCAACTAAGCTATATGTTAGCATCCCAGACCGTCGTCAAAGATTTTATAGTATTGCTACGTTCGAAATTTTTGTAAGATTCCAATACACTCACAACGCTCAGGGTAAAAAGTTTAAAATATTAAAAAATGATCATAAAATATATGTACCGCATATAGCAAGATGTTTACTACATTTTCTGCCTATTTTAAAGACATCGCGTATTGAGTGGCGGAACTTATCAGCACATTTCGTCTTACGAGACTTTGGAATTGAAAATAATTCTTATATTATTCTTTCCAGAATATATACATAGGTCTATATTTGCAATTGTTGTTTTAC
>JAKGSA010000120.1:350504-407024 GCA_033558755.1 Philaethria dido
TACAACCTTTATTTAATTAATAAAATATTATTTAAATAAAGGTTGGCAACAAAATAAAATGAGTCTGTTAGAGACATTTATCTAGGAATGAGAAGGTATTGCTACCTTATGGAAGTGTGGGCGATAAGACGATAGAATAGACTTTGTAAAGCAGTTCTTTTATTGTAATATAAATTCTAATTGTGAAATTAGTATTACTCGTTGTGTCGTCGTTTGTTAATTTACGAGGAATATCGAATACTCTAATATTTGTTTATTAGATGTTTATGGCATTTGAGTATATAAAATAAGACAACATTACATCAGGTTTGGTACCTTTAATTAAAAATTGTAAAAATAACTAAAATCAAATATTACTTGTACTAGTAAAAAAATAAGTAAAAAAATCCCATGTTTAAAGCAAACGAAGTCACGGGTTTTCATAAAATACGTACAATACATTAAAATAATATAATTAATAAAAGGTATTTACTTTATTACAATATATATACAGCTTAAATAAATAAATCAGAGTACTAAAAATAAAATAAATATAAACAAACTTAACATCATTTGAGAAAAAACATTCTATCAGAAAGATTATTTGCGGTTCCTGATTACGAGTATATATTTACTTTAAATATAGCTAAAGCCAAGAAGCAATTTATCCAGTAAAATGAAGTTTCAAATTTTAATAGACCGTGCTAGTACATCGCGAGAACCATACCTTTGAAATGTTGGCCGATTTAGAATTGCTTTTTGACAATTTCGATTCACCTTTAACAAGTGACGTAGAAATTGGCCAAATTAGTCAAATGTTGCGACTGGCTTCGGGACGCCGAGCAAAAATAAATTATTTATAGCAATTTACTTATGTAAATGAATCAGTGTATGTATAATTTTTACGTCTCTCTAATAAGATCACGAATTTAACTTTCTTACTTAACGAAAACAATGAAGATAAATGACATTTAATAATAATTGTAGGGTCCTATCAACTATAAAATAATAAATGTAGCAGACAATAGTCAATTCTCGAGATAAATATTTCATTTCAGACAAACCGCAATGGCTTAAAGCTTTTATTCGAGCTTATACTATTATGTACAACCTTATGAACTACTAGATCTAAGAGTGAAATTATTGTATAAATTATTGATTGTATAAATATGAAAATTTCAATAGAAGTCAATTAATAGGTAAGAAAGCAAATATGGGTATATTTATACAAGTATGAATATATAATTATGAGTAAGTAACCCAACACACAGCGCGCTAAATAGACGTAAGGAATTAATGAGAACGAACTAACTAATTTCTCTATTATTTTCTCTCTGGCAACTACAAAGATATGCATAAAGATAAGCACATCATCGTCACATAACGTGAGTTTAGGTGCCGTGTAGTTATAAAGTATCTTTATAGTATTATAAGCTTGGTATTTGCAAGAAAAAAATATATTTTATTTCTGAATATTTTTTTGGGTATAAAAATACATATTTTTATTTAAATATTAGTATCTATATTAATAAAATATGTTGATAGTTTTTCTTTCCAATCCTTTTTATTATATTTATATCACACAATTTCTAAGATAATAATAGATATGTATTGTTATTGAAATATATGAAAAATGTAATAATAATTTGTATAAAATATTCAGAAATTGCACTTATATCACAACTTCAACGAAGATCAACCAACAACGTTATATCAGTAAAATATATAGAAATGTATAATAAAGTGAATTGGATTTGGACTTGCGCCTTGAATTTGTCCGAGCGGTTATACGCTTATACGTATCTTAATATTTTTCTTATCTTAAATGGTTTTAATACTTTGAAAATATAATAAAACGTTTAATAAAAAAAATGATCTATACATATACAACTGTACATATATTCGATATATTAGAAAATTGTCTGCTTGGCATATCTGATAGATGTGTAAATTCCTAATCTCATGTTTTTCGAAAAAAATCATTACAGAAATATTCTTTAAAAAATAAATAATGTCTTTAGAGTCTAAACATTAGACCATAAATTACGTACACAAAAAAAAATATGATAAAATGTTTAGTACTTTAAGTTACAAAATCATATACAATTTTTAAATGAAACTTTGATCTGTTTGAATAAAAAATAATTCTCTTTGAAATAAAAAGTTTTGCAATAATAGTTTAAAGTATTGCATAACTTTCTTTTAAACATTACTACCAGGTTAGTAGCAAAAGGGTTGAGTAGAGAACATTCGAAATTTTTCTATTTGGGCCCGAAATTACTTCTACAACAATGATCGCACTTCTGCTGACTTTATTACAAAGGTAGAACAATGAGCCTGTTTTAATCTAACTTTCTTTTCTTCCCGGGAAATGAAAGAACGGCCACACCCACGCAGGGGCAACACGACGTCTTTAATTAATTAGTGAACGTTTCTCTATGGTGCCTATGTTTGCTAAAATATGGTCTCATATTATACCTCTACATATATTATAAAAACAACTAAATATTTGGTTAACCATTCGTTGCGATTTTTATACTAAAAGGAAAGAACTAAATGAACCGTAATCTTTTTGTAATTCTTAATATTTTTGTAAAATTGAAGTTCAAGATAAGGTGTACAAATATTATACAATGTACGTAGCTACATATATTACGATATATATGCCACACCACTACTGTCGACATAAGCCTATAAATATTTGTTCTTTTGAGAGCCCTTCTCTCAAAAATAGGGTTATATTTCCTAACACTCTTATGTTCATTTCTCGATCAAGAGTTGTGAATATAATTTTGAACTTATATTATAATAGTATATTAGAATATTCCTAGTTTTATACAGATGAACATAAATATGTAGGTATTAAATGAAGTGTATGTACAATTAATTAATTTCAAGAAAAAATATGAGTTTGTGTTACACGGCCTGCAAATCTTGTTAATGACTTATTCATTAGTGCGATATATTCATGAAAATTAATAATTAAATAAGAAAATATATAATTTTATTTTATATTAAATGTAAGACAATAGTAAAATATTGAAATACAGACTATAACAATAAAGTAAACAAAATTGTATGCTAGAAAGTTGTTAACATAAAATATAACACCCACACTTACATGATAAACATGAAAGGATTCTTTGACCTCCATATAGACGTTTTAGCTCAGACAAAACAACAGGTAAGCTGATATAGTTTTACAAGGACTTTGTTCACTTAACCCTTTACACACATCTTATCAGATGTTATACATGTTTACTTTGGAAAACTGAAAATAATAAACATATAACATGTATACACACATGAAAAAACATAACGAAAAGTAAAATAAATTCGTCCATTCATTCATCCATCCAGTGTGCCATCATGCCACTGTGGCGCAGTAGGAGAGTATCTTTTTAAAAACATATTTATTTCACCGTCTGGTAAGATGCCCGCATTCGCATTAAGTTTAGCCACTTAACACACTATGTCTCGAATACGGGCGAAAAGTAAAGAACGGAATGTCTTGACAATTAGTTCTCTATGCAAACTACTGCTATGCGGAAGCATGAAGCTAAAAAATAATTATAACTTCTCATTTACATATTGCCTAGGTATATGTTTCAAGGTATATGTTTTTTATAAATAATATACATGCCCTTTGCAATAAGTTTCGCTTTTAAAGTGCAATCGCTCACCATGACTAAATTTATGTGGAGGTGTCATTCTAGACTAAAATCACTTATAAATATAATTTTATTAAAAAAGTCGCAGAATTAGTCTATTTTCATTTAATTTTTCATTATGTACAATAAAATGTGCCGAATACTTTGGAGTACTTAAAAGATTATTGCATTATAACACAGTCGACTGTAGTTATCTATAATTACTAAACGAAATTGGGAGCTTTGGATTAGTGTTCAGGATACTATTTACGGTATACGATCTCATAATTTTATAAACAATTTCTATACTTATTGATATTGGTTATACTTATACTTCTCTATATCTTATATATATCTTAACTTATACTTCTAAAAGACATCCCGTGGTTGGCCTTTAGCATATAGCTTTTGAAAAAAAAATATCAGAATCATTGTAATGATTGAGGAGCTCATTTAATATAATGTTTTTAAGCGTTTGTGTTGTACATTTTGTGGTGCAACAAAAAGTTAAGTTTAATTATTCACACCAAATTGAACTTAGACACATGATACATTGATTCGTATATTTAAATTAGATATATTCTTATATATGTAGGTACAAATGATAAAATAATTGTAAAATATAATAAACATATAGATTATATAGTGTTTGTGAAATTCATATCATCTAATATTATCTCGTCTCGCACTCAGAGTAAGTACCTACCCTACCCAGTAGTTTGTAGTATGAGGATTGAGGACGCTTTCTCGCCTGTCATTGACGGATGCGGCTGCACTGTGATCGTTATACCGTTGGACATTCCATCAATACCACGGCGCTCTAACGAGCTCTGCTCCTGGACGGTCAATTTTTATTTCCAAAAACAACAACCTATCAATCCATTTGACTTTATTAAACGAACTTCCCTTAAATTGTTTTATGTGTAATTATTTCACAAATATTTGTAAAAATGAAGCATTTACTCCTATATGTCATTCTCAAGTACATTTAATAAATAAACGAGAGATTTGTGTAAAGAATAAATAATACAGATTTGCATAACTTAAGCTTTCAACTAATAACATATTGGACACTTTGAGTTTATTGAACTTCATAACATATAAAATATAAGATGATTTACAGCTTATTTAGCAGTATAATCATTTATATGTAAAAATGTCTTGTATATTGAACGAGCAGACTCTTGGCATAAAGGCTGCTGTAAGTGAGCCAAACGGTCGAATCTTGGCAATGAAATGTTCTCAGTTGACTGCTGGCCTACATTCTCTTATTGTTACTACAGAATGATATAAGTGATTTACTATTTTAAATAAGTACCTATCATAGGAATATTTTGTTATATTCATATTAACGTATACATACATTACCAAAAAAAACAGAGCAAAGAGTCTATCAAAGCAAAGGTCAAAGCACTGTATTAATCACCAAGCTTGGCATACAGTTATCATGACGTATATATTCGCTAAGAGAGGATTTTTAGAAATTCTAAGCCTGAATAAATGAAATGAAACATTAACATGTCACGGAAATTTGTAAAAAACACTTTTTCTTTTCGAATAAATCGAGAATAAGTATTTTCATAATTCCGTTATATAACAACTATCTTAATATCACACAACAATTATTATTATCATAAGCTTAGCAAAAATATCAAGTTGGATATGATCCAAAAAGGAATAGTAATAATGGTGCTGAAGTTATAAAGAAAATGAAAGCGATCTTCGTCTTAAACAACTACCAGAGTTACTTTCGCAAACATTCACGTTTGTTTTTTTTTTCTTGTTAATAGATGTGTTAAAAATATAGAAGGATGTCCCTCCCTGAAGCACGGGCGGGCGGTAAGGAAAAGCAGTAATGCGGGCACTTAGAGTTCTCAGGAAAAATTGAAGATTAACTTCGAAAAATATATCATTAATTACTTTTTGACAAATCATAATCCGAAATATTTTTCGTCGTATCTAAAAGTCACACTTCCAATTTTTTTTTATATTAAATATTTTTAATAAAAATAAATTAAATACTTCTAAAAGATAAAATCATGTATTATAGTATAACTTTTACTGCATTTCTTTTATACTATTGTGGGGTGCACAACAAAACTAAGCGCCCAACGCGGCAACGTGTGTCAGCTCACCGAGGAACAATGATGGCGGTCCCTGATTGGCCGTGAAAAGTTCCACGCTGATTGGCGTAGAGTTAGAAAAGGTCAACGCTGATTGGCGTAGGTTTAGTGTGAAAAGGTCAACGCTGATTGGTGTACATTTAGTATGTGAATAATAAAAGATGATTGTGATTGGTTCCTCTAAAATTATAAATACCGTGCATACCTGAAAATAAAATTAGTGCTTACCCGACCGTCGACTTTAATTGATCTCCTCGAACACGCACATGCATAACACTATTAAGATTTATATTTTTTTGTGTCGTGCACTTTCTAACATATGTTGACAAGATTACTAATATCAATTTTCATTTCCTCGCTCTGGTAAAAAGGCGAAGCGCGGTGTTGAGCTCCACCACTCAGCACGCACTGTCTTAATTCGGCGGAAAGTGGGGACCGAAAATGTCACAAGAATGCGGAGTGTCTTAACACAGGTTTTAACCAGGTTCTCAGGTTCCTTTTGCCTACCCCGCTATGTAAGGAATACAGCGTGAAGCTAAAAAAAGTTATAAATACACAATTTAATACAATAACAGCAAACTAAACTATCGTAATTTATTGAAGACATGTCAGTATGCTAATACTTTATGAGTAAACCTTATAAATTACGGTAAATATATATTTTTTACCATCATTGATAGGCTTACGTTTCAACGCATCAAGCCTGATAGGCGTTAATACAGCTTCGGTCATCCTCGCTTGCCTAGAATATGACCGTTAAGTTTTATATTAAAGATCCTTAAATTGCATGACTTAGGAAATACAAACGCTGGCAATGAGTGCCATTGTTTCGCATGAATAGAAAACGTGGATTCAAAGCACTTTGTACCTACATCCTCCATCCTTCATTTCTACTATGTATGAACGTGAAACTATTTTTCTAGAAGCCCGATAGCGAAACGCACAGTTTAAGCCATAGTCTCCAAAATGTAATGGTAAAAAACCGACAGCAAGCCAAGCCTACGCCAATGACTATGGCTCTGCAGTTAAGTATTGACGATAGTCTCATTGATTACCTAAATAGCAGCTTCACCCTTTATCCCACAAAGCAGGATAGTCAGAGTGAACCTAGGGTCAAGACACGCCATTCAATGTTTTCCGCCTAAACTAGAGACATTGCTGTCACCAGAGCGAAAAAATAAAAAAAATATATCATCCCCCTGAGCGGGTCGAACCCACAAACAATCGCGTTTACTATTAAACACTGTCCCACTGCGCTGCGATTGACTACCTAATATATTTACACCTATATTCTTTATATAGTAGTTATATGTTAACTAATTAAATATATTGTTATACGTTATTTAGAGTTCTTTTTATAAATATGAAGTAATATCCTTAATTATTAAGGCCCATCTAGCGTATGAAGCAATTTAAAAACTGAGAAATCTGCAAGAGCTTTAATTAAAGTTGATCAAAGCGTTTCGCGAAGTTAAAGGTGGGGCGTTAATGTTGACTCAATTTGATTCCTAAGAATTTAGAATGTAAAAAGTCTTAAATATCTTACTGAATATTTATTTTGTGTATTATATATCTAATTATTTATTTCTATCTAATTGTTTGCACAGATATATTAAATTAGAAAAGGGTTTATTATGTATAAATACTATAAAATAATTTGTCTTAATAGATATAATAAAACAACCTAAACATTACCTAATGCTTTAGCATTCGAGATTACAATATAAAGATAGGCTCTATGTATAAATTGTGTGCTCTATATTATTAATTTGTCACCCGTATGTTAAGTAAAGATCTCGCATCCGTATCTCTTTTAAAAATTTTACTGAAATATTTCGTATATTACTGCAATATTTCTAAAAGTTGTATGTTATTAAATTCTTAAAGTCCATTTAGAAAACTTTTCTAACAAAAACTTTCAGAGACATTCATAAACTAGACTTTACGAGCTATGGCAGTCATGCAATAGTTTTATTTGGAACGTATGGGGTCACGCAAGCGCCTTAACTGTTATCGTTACCAGGCCGACGACAACTTTACAGGAAGACATAAAAATATTGCGAAACGCACTTTTCTGTACTTCTGACACATTTACCTAAAGAACTTGCTTAGAAATTGAGGCACAGTTTATGACTTTACGAATATGTCTGTAGTGTTGATGTTGGTTGGTATAATGAAAATGTCTACTCACCTTTAAAATGTCCATATATTTCAACATCACTTTAATAAATACAGAATTGTACATGTAAAGTAAAAACCTCACATGTACAATTGTGCACACGAGCACACGAGCACGATAAAATACGATAATACACCACAAACATGTAAATTATAACTAACGGATAAAGAATTTAAAGGTGCCGAGAACAAAGAGAATATGGAAGCGCAGTTGAAAGACGACTAGTGGTGTTATAATAAATGTTACCAATTAATAGTTAATGTGTTGGTAGTTTCAGAAAATGTTAACAACGTAGCTCCACTTGCCAGTCTTATCTTATAAACTAAACATTAATATTTATAATTAAATATATAAATTCGATATAATGTTATGTATGTATGTATATAATTAATAACTAAATATGGAATATATAAATAAATATATAGCAAATTATAATTATATATAATAGTTCCCTACATATCTATCAACAGCAATAAAATATATAAATACGTACAAACCGTGAAAAACTAATTTTAATAAAATACATTTGCTATTATTTAAACTTGCTATGCTAGATACTACACAAGCCGCTTCAGAATTTGTTAGTTAATAATATAAATCTCGTAGTCTCTTGAAACCCTCTTAAGCCTTGACTCTACTATTACTTAATGCTATCGAAGCTTAGAAGATGATTATGTGACAATGTAATAAATTTTTTTCTATTGCAATTGAATATTTAAAAGTACATTTCGTTAGTTATAAAGCTGTTTACTTATCACGCATAATATCTGTTTTTTTTAAATACCTAATTTTCCAAATAGTTGAAGTAAAATTTTTCAGAATGTTTCAAAAATACTTCAAAGTGCGTAAACTCAGTGACTAAAACTTCGATTTCCACGCTGAAAATTTTCCCCTTAATGTTACGGATGTCGTCTATTTTAAAAAAAATATGTATGTAGATAACACGTAACTAATCTTCTAAGAAAAGTTGGTAAATTTGTTTACCCTAGCGCACATTTTCCCCTTTTATGTTTGGTAGGTGCGTTATAAATGAATGTCGTTAAATCGTCTCGCTAAGAAGACAAAATCAACATTTATCATTTCTCCCTTTTTCATGGTGCCATATTATTTATTTTTTAATATCTGTGATATATACGATTCTATATCAAACATGTGCGCATATTTTTCATATTTAAAATAACAAATACGACTTACCTATATAGATGTATGACTGTATGTACTTTATCTTCTTCTTCTTAGTCGTACACTCCTGTCGGAGTGGTCGTGGTCATGACCTGTCTTGTTCATTTGAAAGGCAAGATGCGAGATTTTTCCACTTCTCCCTATCCTTAGCAATGCGTGTGCACTCATTAATGGAACGTTGTACTTTATTCAACGTATACAAACATACAAACGCCTGTCGTGGTTCAGAGGCACAAGCGTGCGAATGTAAACGCGACAAGTTGGTGGTTTCGATTCCCACTCCAGTAAATGTAAAAATTTAGCATTTTCATTTCCTAGGTTTTGTAACAAGGAAAAGCGCAGCGTTGAGTTCCGCCACTCTGCACGCAATGCCTCATTTCGGTGGAAAGTGGGGAACGGAGTGTCTTAACACAGGTTCTTAAATTCCCTCTACCTACCCTGCTATATGCAGGATACAGAGTGAAGCTAAAAAAAGACATATGCAGGGTAATAGATATATGCCTTGTATTGTCTTTTTAACCGACTTTAAAATCAGAGGAGATTACAGCATAACTTTTTACTGGATAAACCAATTTTCATGATTCTTTTTTGATTTCATACCAAACATAACATTTATATATTTAGTGTAATAAATATTAACTCAATATTTTTTAAACTAATCTTCACAATATAGAAAATGAACTTTATTTAAATATTTTTACTTGCTATGCCTTTCTGTTTCGTACAGACCACTGTTTTAGCGATGAGCCAATAGTTGTCCCTTATAATTTTTTATTGTTGTCACACGTTATTTAATTGTAAATTTATTTAATTTATAAAGTTATGTTGCACATTTCTTTGTTTAGGAAAATAAAAGATTTTTTGATTGCTTTTTATTGTGCCTTAGAAGAGCAAAAATTTTATAAAGTGACTGATTCTTGACACTTAGATAAAATTTAACATTCATACTCGTCATAGGTTGTAGTTATAATTTTTAAATAGAAAATGTCTGATTTTTTTTCGCACTCAAAGCTTATTTTACAAGTTGATGTTAGCTAAGGTTGAATATTATTGATAAAATGATATTATTTTTATCGACAGACATTATATGGCATATATCTTAAAATTCCTGTTGCCTAAAATTTGGCAAATTGTTCAAAGTAAAGAAAAGTAAAAATATGATTATTAAATAATTATTATTATGTATCTCTTTAACGACTTTCGGATTCAGAAGAGCTCGATTTGTGAGCGGCTTATCCGAAACTACCCAGTACCTACTAAAACCCTGCGGAAACCCTTTCCACCAACATGATTCACCGCAGGATCGCTTGCGCATAGTCGCGGTACTCCAAGGTTAATTTATCTAAAGATTTAACCTTAAGATTTATACTATTAATATCATAGTACTGATAATATATAAAAGAAATCTTGATCTGCTTTACAAAAATATCTATGATTCTTGAATAATAATTATTTATTAAATTTCAAAAACAAATTCTATTCTTATGTTATCTAAGGTTTGTTGAAATAAATGATAGTTTCATACTATCTAACAAGAATGTAAAATTTTACATAAAAACGACAATCCCATTCATTTTTCTCCCAAGCCAAGTAAATCCTAGCGTTCAATGGAACCTCTTGGCCTCAGTCGTTATATTGCAATTTCTAAATCTACGGATCTTGTAAGCTTTATATGTTGCCTTACTAACCTGCTCTGCACCGAAAGTGCAACCTTGTGTACTACAGGGAATGTAACTACCATCGTGTCTTATAATTTTATGTAAAATTAGAGGATAACCTATGATGCTCGCATAAAAATGATACTCATAAAAGATGTTTTTTCTTTAAATATTAGTTACATGATTTTTTTGCCCATTTTTGCCCTCAGAAATTTGATGGAGGCATACAGAGAGAAACGGACAGCTTGCATTTGGCATTTTGTGTGCCTTGTCAATGTATCTGATAGGCATTGCGATCCAAGGGGATCCCTGAGGCCTATATCGACATTATTAGGAATATATACCGCGACTCCGCTTCAATGGTTAGGACTGCTGTTGGAGACACCAAAGCCTTTCCCATTACGATAGGGGCTCACCAAGGTTCGGCGCTCAATTCGTTCCTGATCAATGCTCGTTGCTCCTGTTAGTGCTCGATACTGTCTCGGCTTATATTCAAGATCAGCTTCCATGGCTGATGATGTATGCCGATAACATAGCACTCGTTGATGGGGACCGGATGAAGTTAGAACAGAACCTAACCTAAATGTGTCGAAGACCGAGTACATGGCATGCGAGAGCCCGGACTCTGGCACTATCCAAATAGATCGTGAACCAGCCGTGAAGTCGGAAAAGTTCAGATACCTCGGATTCGCCTTGCACGAGTCCGCGAGCATCGATTCAAAGCGCAAATTGCAAAATACAAAATAAAATATTTCTGAAACAAATAAAACTATGTTCATTGATTTTCAAACCATAACTGCCTTCTACAATTGTAACCAAATGGTATCAATAAAGTAATAAATTACTATATTAAATGAAAATTAAAAGTAACTATTTCTATAAATATAATCTAAATTTTACAAAACATTAATCAATACCTAGTAAATATTAATAAAAGAATCAATACAATTTTAATTTGTTACCACTAATTAAAATCAAGGCATGGCGCACGTTTAAAATTTCTAATTTCATTAACGTAAATTGAACGTCTGTGCAAAAGCATCATGTATTTTTCTATAGTCAAACTAATGAAAATAGGAATTCCATTCATGGTTTGATATAAAATCATTTAAAGAAAATAAAAATATTTTTAATAAATGTTTTTAATATTAAGCGTATTTTTCAGATACTATTATCATGGCATTCTACATGTGCTGAAGGTGAAGATGATAAGATGTGTTAGTATTGTTTACAATTAAATAATATATCAATATAATAATTTAAAATATATAGAGTTTATTTAAAGTAGAATAAACATAATTATATTTATTACATAGTTTCAGTAAAAGATAACCCAGAAATTGATTTAACTCAAGAAACAAATGGGGTTCCGTCCCTCCGAATAAGTAACTTTGAAGGTAATATTTGACTTTGATAAATGTGATATATAATAGAAACTATAGATTTATTACGTTACATCCACTAAATTTAAAGCAGCTGGTAATTTGAACTTTAACATAAACATAAACGTTATAGGTTTCAGGAGAAAAAGAAATTTGAAAAGAGCTTTTAGAGCTGACTCATCAAGTGAGAGTGAAGAAAAAGGTCCTATAAAGAGCCAAGACATAAAGAAAACAAATTTAAGAGATATCCGAGAAAGTGAACAATCGGAAGAAGGCGGTAGCTCAGGTTAGATAAAAAACTAATCTTATTAGTAACATCACGTAAGTTACTTTTTTGTAATGATTTATTAAAAAATAACAAACACCAAGTAAATTAATTGTAACATTCTTCTAGTAATATTTAGTTTAAAAATCTATTCAGTGTAGTTGTATATAATCTGATTATGTATGGATTCGTTCATGGCATTGCAACAAACATCTATACTAAAAATATTCACATATTACTTAAATGCGCAAAGTCGTCCATATAGATTAAAAATAGACATACAATTAATATTTCCAAAATCTTTACATAATCCGATATATGTAGGCAAAAGAGTGCTAGTAACTTTGTTTAAATTTAAACATGATAATACTAAACGTATATTTTGATTTAAAATCTATTAGCAGATTCTGACGGAGATCGACGTCTCAGCACAAAAGGTTTTCACCTTCCCGATGATTTCGAAGTAGACGGTAAGAATAATTATAATATATATATTGTCTACCATTATTTTAATTTTAAATTACAATTTAAATTATGCTCTTTACAGGTAGCGTGCATGAAAGACTTACAAAAGATTCTGATTCAGAATAACATATTATTATCATTATGTATATCCTTCCGTTTGAGAAATAAATAGAAATAAAAAATAATGACAATTAAAATAATTGTACACTTTTATATTCAGTATCTGGCAAAGTAAAAAGTAACTAATATAAGTATTTACTGAATAATTTTACATAACAAAAACCTATCTCATTAAATTCAAGGAAGTTAAAATGTACAAGGAAAGCACTGATAATAATTATATATTTTTTCTATTACAAATTCCGTCCGGTACCATTTATCTGAAATGTATGAATAATTCAGCTCCAAGATTCCCTCGTTCAAATTTAACTTTAACTTGTTTTATTACATTATCTTAAAGTTTTTTTGAGTTATTTTTTTTACTCTAAATTAATGAGTCAATAAATGAACAGCTAACAATACTAATACTGTCTAAAGTTATGAATTCAAAATATATGCAATTATATGTAGATTTCATGCTCACTGCATTAAAAATTTCGCAGTGATGCCGTGCCTACCTAAATACTTTATGATAAAAAAATATCATGAGTAATATATAAGGCCTTATTATATACTTACTCGTAGCATGTACCGAACATGTACCAAAACTCACGTCGTGTATTACGTACAATAAGTAAATAATTAATCTATTACTTTGCATAATTAAAAAAATAATTGAAAAAATATGTGACATATGATAGTTCAGATTTCTTAAATTTATCTGCCTTGTAGACTAAGAGAACTAATTTTAAACAATTGTTGTACGATTATGTATATATTGCACAAGTCAAGTATCCTAACAAGATCGGTCGTAAATATAAAAAAAAACGTCAACGTCAACATTTACATAAATTTCGCCAAAAAAATTGAAAAGTGTAAAATGCAATGACTTAAAAAAATAATAAGTCCAACTGTTAACAGATAATGATTCAAAGTAGGTACAATTTAATTTAGGCACCGATGCGCACCTCAAGCAGCGGCGGCGCGGGCTCAAAACTTATAATTGAATCTCCAATCCTTAATTGAATAGTAGCAGTCAAAGTCCAAATGAATACGGAATTTATCTATTCTTAGCGAAAGATAAGACCTTTAATGAATTCAAACCAATTATTTACGTCTTTATTACCTTCACATCCACCTTTCTTCCTATCTTTGATCTTAAGTAAAATCGTTGCAAAAGTATTAAATATACTTAACATTGATTATTTATATCCTGGTATATAGGACTTGATATACTAAAAATCTGTCATTTTTTTTTCTTCTTCATTTACAATACGATACCTAATTTTCTCCTGAGACATGAACATATATCATATCTATGTATTTATAAACACATATATATATAATGGTGAGGGTACCGTGTCTTAGCCTCACAACAAAGAAAATAAGAATATATGAAATGAAAAATATAAATTCATTAAATTATACTTGTTTTTGATATGTTTCAACACATGTATTGTACCAAGTTTAAGCTTGGTACATGGTACATGTAAATTACAATATTATATAATATTTGTTCGCAGATAATATTGTACTATTACATTATATTGTACAATATGTAACGTTTCGAGTTAGTGCTAGTATCGCGATAAACTGCTTTCCAGTTTAGGCAAGGCCATATTGGCCTTATGCCCTAATTATCTATTATGCTTATGCGCAAACGCCGTTTGGCCCTATATAGAGTCCAGGTTCAGCCTCATATGGAGTACGGTACGCACTTCAACTTGCATATTTTGAGAGCTATGTATTCATTACGAATTTTATCAACTTAAATGAATAACGAAATAATTTTATAAATTTTATACTAATTATTTCATAAACATTTTACATGATATTACAAAATTAAATATTTCAAAAAAAATTAAAAGATTTTAATAAATATGATTACTGGGCCAAATACCTCTAGTTCATAGCGTCCATTTTGACATTACATTGACAGTTCATATATGTCACTTAAGGTAAACGTCAATTTGTCAAAAGTTTATTTACGAGTAGGAAAAATGTTTCTTTTCATTTTAGTGATATTGTAAAATAACAAATATATAAAATATTATTTCTTTAATTACGAATCGTATTCAGAAGTTGTCATTGCTTATAAATTTTTACCTTTTAAATTGTCATGACATCTGTTTGTTTTGATATAAGAACTTACGAATATTTAAATTAATTCATGTAATAACATTCAAACTTGAAAATGGAAGGTGGAGATTGGAGAAATAATATAATAAATCAAATTCAGAATCGTAATAAGCGTGAAACTGTTGCATTTCAAGACATCATAACTTTTCGTAAGCAACATAACCTACCTATATCTTTGTCTTATTTATTATATTTTCATAGATTGAATATAATACTTATTTGTCATGGTAAAACTAGGAATACTATCTTAGTTAATTGCCTTAGCAAACTGTTTGTGATAAGATGAATAATATTTGATATGAATGTTTATTTTTTGTATTATGTTAAGAAAGGTAGTTCAAAATGATGGAATATTCAGGAGTTAAAAGTTTTTTATATATATAAATAAAAAATATGTTATATTTATGAATTTCAGAAAGTCGGCTGTTTGACAATGTCAGTACTTTGAAAAATGAAAATTTGCAGCTTACATTATTAAATGAAAGAATTAGGTTCTCCAATACAGAAAGTGTGTTAAATAGTGGAGGTTAGTACATATTTTTCTGACATTCATTTACTTTTATTTTATTTTATGTTGCTTTCTCACTGGATTCTGTGGTTTTGTCTCTTTAATTTCTACCAAGTTACCCAATATTATATTGCAACTAAAAGTATGCTAAATTTAAAATGATATGTCTTACATAATATCTTAAACCCTAAAGTATTATTTTTTACTAAAATGAATAATTATAGTATTGTATTAACTTTCCAGTTGGTGGTACAAATGAAAGAGTACAAGCATTAGAACAAAAAATTTTATCTCAACAAGAGGAACTTACTTCAATGCATAGAAGAAGGGGTGAAAGTGCACAACAAATAATTAACCTAAATGCCAGAGTACATGACTTAGAAAAAAATTTACAGTCAAAGGACATTACGTAAGTTTCTACCTTTTTGTTTTGTAATATCTGGTACCAGTGTTTCACAGTACTTTGAAATAACAACCTTGCATACAGAAATGCATATGTTGGTTATTCTTTAACAAAAGAATACTATATTAATTATTATAGTATTTCTTGTTTAAGGCTCTTAGTATTTTTTCAAAACATTTGATCAACAGCAATTACTTAGTTGTATTTGTATTCAGTTAATGAGAACCAACCTGAGGCCACAGACTACTGTAAAGTGTTTGAAATGTTGAATTTTTGAAATTGTACATCCAAATACTAAAATATATGCAATTAATCTGGTTAATATGATTTCATTTAATTTGTGTTTAATTATTGAGTGCTATATTTATGTAACTACATGTATTTAATTTAGAAACACCACTGCTCCGGTACACTGACGTAATCCAAAATAATATACCAATATTGAAAGTTATTATAAAATATGAAAATTGAAGTAATCAGTAGTAATAATAACATAAATAATTTAAAATAATTATTTCTGGTGCAAAAACAAAAGTTACCAAGATATATTTTGTCAAAATATTAAATAATTAGTTTTATGTGGTATTATATTAACAATAAAAAATCTTAGTTTGTAAAAATTTGATAAGAATAAAAACTACAAGTGCAAGGGTTAGTTAGTAAACTTAACTAATGAAATTCATACAGGTTATTTTTTATTAGAATTTCAGAAAACACTGCATTAATAGCTTCCCTCCGTGCTGAAATACTAATGTATGAAACAAGCATGAATGAATTGAAGGGGCTCAATCAAATGTTGAGAGATGAACACCAAGCGTTACAAATTGCATTTGCATCTATTGAAGAAAAGTTGAGGAAGGCACAGGTAATTTTATAAATATATGTTTATTTTTGAAATTTTAAAGTGTTAATCACATTTATGAAACAAATTTCTAAATATGTTTTTTATGTATCATTTTTCCTTAATCCATGTGTAAAAGTAATTATAAATTATTATGACTGCAAATTATTATGAGTGTGGTTTTAAATGTTTCTCTCTCTTCTCGTCTCTTTTAGTATTACTATTTGTAAAAAACGTTATTTGAAAGATAAAAATTGAACTTACAATTTTTTCTAAGGAACTACAGATTTCAACCTTGAAGAAGTTATCCTGTTACTTAGAAGTTGGTATATTAATATTATTGACACTCAATGCATACTTAATTAATGACATTATAAATATGACTAGCCTTGAGTTTGCGTCATATAATATTATGTTTGCGGTACAATTGTAATTACATTTAAACTTATGTTAATTTCCATTTATTTTAAATTTTATTGATATATTTTCAATACATACTCCATTAAAAGTTATCAATTTTTCATATTTTTTTTTTTTTTTCGACTGTGTAGTATGCTGTTGGCCCTACAGCATACTTCATATTTTTTAAAAATTATTATTATATTATTGTTTCGTTTTGTAGACATACAATTACGACGCCAATACTATTATTACACTGTATTTCATTGATATTTTTTTCAAAGAAATATTTATGTACATAAAAACTTATGTAATTTACAATAAATTCTCGTACATATTGCAGATGCATATCTTCGTATTGCACAATTTTCCTTTCAAGTTAATATGCTTACGTGTTATAAAATATTTTTAAATACTCTCTATAATTCATGATTTGTTATGCTAATCTGATAATATATAAGACCACCTCTATCACTTTAAATGTTGTTACGGCGATCACAACTTTAAATATTTTGCCAATTAGCGTGAAGGTCAACATGTTCCCTGACAAAAACTTAAATTTAATAAATTATATAAACATTATGATATTTGACAATTCTTTTATTAAAGAATTTTTAGCATTCCGTGAATTTACCGTGCGGGTGTCGGGCCCATCGCTATGCAGGGAGAGAAGCTCGAAGATCCAAGTTTAGGCTTAATGCCAATACAAGTTCTATCAGTATTACACGTGTTTGGCTCCTAGAGTAAAGTCTCCAGTCTAGGTGATAATTAAAACAAAATAACATGCTCACAGATTTTGTACTGTTTCTCATGCGTGTCCATTATGAAATAATAAATATCAGAAGTTGATTCTAAAATTGAGTAAGGTGTTTTATAAATTTCTTAGATAAACCTCTTTTTACAGATTCGGTTTAGTTATTGTCGGTGTTATATTTCTTTGTATTCTTCCCTCTGATAGACTAATTACTTCCCTAACATAACAAGTATTTAGCTGTTCCTATGAGCTCCATACAGAATTTTCGATAGCCTTATTCCATCTTACTAAATTACTTTTATTTTAAAGACCACTGCCAGATTTACCTGCTGCTTAGCTTGCTGTGTAGTCTACCCTCTAGGGCAAAAAGTTAACTGACAATTCTTGAGGTTGGTACGGACGCCCAAAAAAAACAAGGGAGGCAAGACAGGGGGCATTTTCAGCATATGGTGGATTTATATCCACCACTGCTAAAGACCAACAATGGCAATCCATTATGGTGCGCCATTTTATGTCAAATATAAGATTTTATATTATGTCTAAGTCATGAACTATCCTAAACGGTCCTATTGTTATAGAATATAGTATTGTATTATATTATATTACATCTAAAATGTTGGTTTAAAAGTATCGTACGTATGTAAATAGATATTTATTACACAAAAGATAAACCATAAAACTATAAATAGTATATCCATTTTGATTTATGAATACATAAGTCGTTTATTATAGCTATTAAAGTTTGCCATTAAAGTATTTTTTTTTTATTTTATTCAAATAAACTTTTTTTAATTTTTTGAATATAATTTGAATAACATTGGTAGTCATCGCCTTCCTACGCATGAAATCTTATATGCTTATTTATATCTTTAAATTTCCTTATTTCCTTAGTTTTGTTGCAAAACTTAAGCAACACAATTAAAGAAACACACATATTACCACTTTTTTTTGTACTAAAAATAACATTTCTTTTTTTCATTTTGACAAAGGGTAAACTACTTTTAAATTATAATTTATTCCGTGCAATATTTTTACTTTGCTGATTTCAAAATACATTATAAAGACTTTTGTATTTCAATAGTATTATAATTAATTACAAATATTATAATACAATTTATTATTCGTAGGAATCACAAAAGATCATTTGTTAAATAAAATAGGAAGCTACAAACCCAAGGTTAGTCGTTATTTCAAACATGAATGAATGACCTCGTAACTATGTTCCAGATGTTCAAAGTCACTAAACATGCATCTGTTTACGTTGTGTGTAATATTTTTGGGATTATGAGTATTTTAAACTTACAAATGAAATAATTCTTGCATGAACGTCGGCGCATTAAATAAAAAAATGTCGTAGTATTTAATGTCCTATTGTTGTCTACTAACATTCATATGTTGGTTACATAGCGCGTTCAACTGATACCGCGCACTTAAACCAAACGTACACATAACTGGAATCAAACTATTCCACTGGATCTTCAAATTTTTATTACATCACTCAATCGTGGCATTATGCCAGATCAATTTGCTGTTTTGTCCGTCATATTCAGAGTGCTTTTTATATTTAAAATATTTTTAATTTTTAATACGTTACGTATTGATATGTGATATTTTAATTGAAACCCGAAAGAACAAACGATGATGCATTTTAGAGTATGAAAGAAAGGTTAGTTTATTGACAAAAACTTTGGAAAGTAATACTGGTTATTTTGGTTGTTTTGCATTTTTTTTTTCTACTTTTATGACATGTCCAAGTAAATGTTAAGCATTTTTATGGAATAAAGATATTTTGACTTTGACTTTGACTTTGGTTATAAATAGAATTACTGTGCGTGAAAGTCTTTAAAAGTATAGCATGTGAGCTTAAAAAAGCGACCTTGGTGAAGTTGTCAACATATTTAGTTTTAAGCCATTTAAAATTTTTTGATGAATCTCATTTTCACATAATTATTGAACTATAATTTTAATATTGGTTAATTATGAGCTTCAACCAATGACACAGATTCTGAAGGAAATTATTTTTCGCAGAATAATACGATATTAAAATTAAAAATTTACGTGCTGATTACTCAAAAAATGGTGCTGTTTTAATTTCTTTGCGAGATATATTATTGTTTTTATTACAGACGTAAAAGATATTTAGGTGAGTTTTTTAAATTAATCGTTGGTTGTAAAAAAGGCATTATGCACAAGGCAATATAATTTATTGATTTTAGTTGCCATATAAAAAAAAATCATCTAATTTAGTGAATATCATAAAGGTAAACATCCTGTATAGTATACGGCCCTCATGTGATTATCGTTATATATAACACATTCATATGCGCCTATATTACTTATGAAATCACTTGCGAAGTCCACGTCCAGTCGAAAAATTAATGTCCGTCAGTTTGGATATTTTTACAATTTGTCTATTTTATACGTAGTAATATACTACAACTTTAGTTATAATGTTTAAAAAGGTGTTTTATTTTTTATTACTGCTATATATGTATGTAAGTGTTAAGATCTTAGATTTTAAATATTCTTGTTACAGGATGAAAATCGATCGCTCGTAGAAAGACTTATAAAATACAAAGCTAAAGATGCAGATAAAATGAATGAAGAAAATGAACACTTCCTAAAGTAAGATTATCAATTTTTTTTCTGATCCTGATAGATTTGCAGAACAAAAACCAGATGCATGTCTTACTTTAACGCTCAAAGAGAAATCTTTTTGATCTTATTAAGTGTTTTTGCAATTTTTTCGAATGAAAAATATTGATAAAGCTGTATGGCTTCTTTATGTTTGTATAATTTACGTTGGGAATAAGGTGATTGTACAATAATAAGCTATAGAATTTTCAGTAGAGAATGATTTTATTTGTGTTTTAGAAATGCACCTTTTAGAATGTATTTAAACTATCTCGATATCTTTATGAAAAATAAGTAGAGAATGGATTTGTATAGATGATTTAGAGCACTGTACGTCGTATTGCATATCGTATATTTAATATGCGGATGCGTACATTATTACATTACGAATCACTATATTTTGCTTCATTTTGCACTTTTTAATATTTCAGACTATTAGTGCAAAAGTACTTGTAAACTAATTACTAATATAGTTTGAATTTTTTTTAAATAAAAAGTTAGTACTTGTATGTTAAAGGGTTTTATCAACTTTTGCACTCGCAGCTTGAAATAAAATGTTATACTGTGTAATTCGTAGTACGTAGGTAAGTGTTAGTATGGGCTATGCGTGTGACACGCATTAGAAGCTTGCATAGTTGTCTATGATTTTTGTTTGCTTCCTTTGTTTAATTTGTTCAACAGGTCAAGCAACCCTACTGCGTTTTTCATCAACACGTTTGGTAGAGTTAGTTTCGGGTGAGTTTGACATAATGTGAATGAGGTCTTGGTGGTAATAAGGCATTGTGATGTTTAAAGAACATTTACTTCTTCATAATGGCCCATATCGTATCGTTCGTAGAAGGTTGATATTAAACTGATGATGCAAATAATTCTATTTGGAAATATTTGAATGTTAAACTTAAGTATTAAGAATCTCAAATATAATATTATATTTGTGTTATGTTAAAACAAACATTTAATTATTATAATTTTTTTTATCTAATATAACTACCAAGCTAGTCATTTTGTTGACTGGATTAATTTGATAAAAAATTTCATATTCCAATAGCACATTTTGTTGGACTATTTTAGACACAGTCAAAAGTAATTTATAAACATATTTATTTTTAAATAGATTTTTTTTGCTTCAACAAATTCATTACAAATGATACGATAGCTGCACTCTGAAGCTGACTCATGTTTTAGATTTTTCCACTTATCATATTTTCTTTTTTTAAAGCATTGGATTTTAATTAATTGTGTACTTGTATTTGGTTTTTATTTCAATTTCCTAAATGTTTCTTTGTGGATTTATTAGTGATGAGTTTCTAATTTATGTATTTTCAAATTACTTTATTGGATATGTTTGATTATTTTTTGTATTATTCTTGTATTTTTCATGTTAATGTGATGAATGCATTGTGTATTGAATTTATTTAATATAATTGTTTGTCAAAATTGTATTTTTTTTCTAAATCTTTGTTTATAATTTCCCTATGTATATAAAATGAATAATATACTTATTGAATTGTGGATCAATTTTACATTTGAGTTTAATGTGGATCTGAGGGCTGCACTTGAATTTAATTAATAATGACACTTTGTGATCCATATAAAATATTGTATGAAAACGATTGCTAAAATAACACCTGCCATTTTCTCGTAAATAACGCACTTCTATAGATTTCCATTGATGTGAGATAATTTTATTTAACTAATTTGCTATTTCAATGCAAACGTTTTCATCCATGAATAATCAACATTTACTAAACTAAATACCATTATATTTTGGTTTGGTTAACAATCACAATTTTGTAAATATTATTTTACATGGAAAATGTGAAATCAAAATTTGAATTTTTTGTATTGCATGTTTTTTTAGAATTGCATGCTATATTATGCATGTGCATTTTGCACAAATCGTCAAATTGACGAGATGGGCTAACATGGTGTAAATTAAGGACATGGAATAATTATAACAGCTAGCAAGAGTGATGCAGAAAAGCAAACGGCGCTACCGACAAATATCAAAGAGCTTGTACATAAGCTTACGCACGACAAATTCCACAATTTTATTAAATACACCAGTGTTTATTTATTATTTTATATTTTATATTGGTTTTAGGAAAAAAAGCGACAAAGTTCGAAAAGAGCTTGAAGAAGCGGCCAGAGAGGGCAGCAGTAGAAACAGTGGCGGCTCTGGAAGTAGTTCCGATGATAAAATCATTGACTCAATGCCGTACTACGCAACAGCTCTGCCTACAAAAGTGGCTTTAAGATTTGTAAGTATCTATATCTACTGCTATACCTAACATGATTTGTAACATTGATAAATTTAGTTATGTATGGTCAACTTTAGATTCGTGTAAATATTAATTATACAAAAATATAATGCTAATATATAATTAGTATTTATTATTTGACATGGTATTAAACGCGACAGACAGGTTGCGGGTTCGATTCCCACTCTAAGAAATTAAAATTTTATTTAGAATTTTAATTTCCTAGAGTGGTTATTTAGTATTTTCATTTCTTGGGTCTGGTAACAAGACAAAGCGCGGCGTTGAGTTCCGCCACTCAGCACGCAAATGCCTCAATCCGGCGGAAAGTGAGGAACGGAGTTGTTGAAAGAGAACGGAGTGTCTTAACACTACGTTCGCAGGTTCCCTCTACCTACCCTGCTCTATGCGGGGTACAGCGTGAAGCTAAAAAAACTTTTTTTTAAGTTAATTCAATACGGAAAACATTGCTACTAAACTCATTTAAGAGGTAAGGCTTACAAACTCCTAAAAATAAATTTTGTAAATATGAAATAAAAAATCGTCATAGATTATTTATAGGCAACATTTTATTATTATTATTATTTATTTTCAAAAAAAAGTTGTTTTGGATGATAATAATAAAGTAAAAGAAATTCATTAATTTTGCGTCAAATTCAAAACTTTATTTAAGATATTTCGGATTTTCCGATTTGGGTATAATCTGCACCGTTTTATTGTATAATATGTTGACATTTTAAAGGTAGCGTCATAATGCCTTTCTCGTAGAAGTATTGGTCCTTATTGGCGAAAAACTCTAGTAATCTATTGTGACAATCTTATCTTGATCCAATTTCTTACCACTTTAGAAGTTATACTATGAAACAAAAAGGTGGTAATCGCTTGGTGCTACGTCCATATAGCTCATATGGTGGATACATAAAACTTCCCAATCAAGCTCCCGGAGATACTGGCGAGTCACTACCTATGTGTGTATGTGTGGCTTTGCGTTGTCCTGATAAAACATAACACTCCTGTGGGCTAACTGGTCGTTTTTGATCAATCACTAGCTTCAAAGGGCCCAGATCTTGACAGTGAGATCTGAATTTAGTGTTTGGCCATACGGAAGTAAGCACCTGTTCGAGGTGCATCTTTTACATCAAATGTACCTGAAAGGAATCAACGAAACCAAAATTGCGCATAATTAGCTGTTACAGTATCTTCATTATAAACACATTTACAATTTCCATGTCCTGGCTTGCATTTTCACCTTTATCAAAGAAAAACTGTAATATGTATCGATTTTTTTCATTGTTGATTTTCATTGTCAACATCCTGATACTCACAATAAAATAGAACAACGAAAAAACAGCAAAGCAATTTTTTTGGTGTGAAATGTCTCCTTGAAAACGAGCGTAAGCTGGAAATTGTTTGTGTACCTTACGAGATATCGATCGAAAGGATAATTGAAAATTATGCACTACGCGGTAAAAAGTAACATAATATGCAAATAAAATAGCATAATCTACCAATCATTAATATTATGTATCATTTCATTTTAATGAAATGATACATAATATTGGAATCGGAATGGAGTGTCTTAACACTAGATTCTTTGGTTCCCTCTGCCTACCCCGCTATATGCAGGATACAGCGTGAAGTTAAAAAAAATCATTTTTAAATTACACTTAAACAGTTTTGATTACATTACGTAGCACTAGATTGGATAGATTTAAAAAAAGACTTACTTTTGAAATAAATATAGCAATATATAAATTTGCACTTATGAAAAAACGTATAAATAATTCATTGAAAAACTATACTAAATAATATTACATATTCACAAGTTACAAAACAAGAAATTACATATCTTATTCGACTAAGGTCATAAAATATTTATTGAATTGTGCAATGTGTGTCCTTTTTATATGTTATCTTCTTTTATTCTAATAAATTGTGTCTGTGCCGGCAGTAAAAGCCGTTTAAATTAAAATAGGTAATGCCTCACCATATTTTACTCGTCGCTTCCACGTTATTAATCACTTTCAGAAACGCAAAAAATATATATTTCATTTCGCCGCTAATACGATCCAAATGCACTCATAACCGCAGCATCGAACCCAAGACAGTAATTTGTCACAGTTGTTCTACCAGTATTGTGTGAATTATTTTATTCTTATATTACGACAAAGTAATTTATTTAAAATCCAAGAAATTCCTTATCCTTACATAAATAATAATCATATATGACAAATAATATCACGAATTGATTAATAAAATGAAATGCATCTTTCAATATGCATAATGTTATTAATATATCACTGCAGTATCTTGGTAGGCTTTTGTTTTTCTTTCTTTGTGTACTGCGCTTGTTCATTTCTTAGTTCACGGACCCCAAATATTTTTGAATCTCTTCTTTTACGAATTAAATTTTAAATCAATTCAGAGACAACTGTGTATATAAGTATCTACAATTTTTCTGAAATATAATCTCAATTCGTTCGAAAAATAAGTATAACGATATGTGCGTTTTTATAGTCACAACTAAACTATTTTGTTATATTTCGTTCAATTTGTTAGCGCTTTTTGTAAAAACTATTTATAACATAACGTGCACAAGCAGCCCTATGCGGTATGTCGTAAAACAGTCTAAATGCTTAATGTAATTGCCGCTGTAGCTATGCAAAGGACAATTATTATTTTATATTGAGAATGCAAGAAAATAACTTTTAAAGTTATGTTTTTTTTTATATTAATATGATTTTATATTATTAATATGGATATTTTATTATAAAATAATAAAGTACCGTTGCTAGCAAGCGGATAGTACTCTATCATCTTTTGAGCGCGAATAGTTCATCTTATACCTTATTAATTCAATAATCGTACGGCCGGGAGATAAATGAAAAGTATCGTAGTACATTGAATGTTATCTGATATTTTATATTTTCTAGTATACAGTAACGGACTTGTACGATATTTTATAGAGTAATGTAATGTAAATATATGACCACAAATTTTGTACCCCTTTTTAAGGATATAATGTGGACGAAGTAGTATGAATTTTGTCATACTTTACGTTTATATGGATAACGAGAACAGAGAACCAAGAAATCCACGTTTCTAAGGCAACGTGTATTTTATGTGTCAAACGGGCTTGTTAGTTGTTAGCCTATAAAATCTTGTCTCTTCTTGTTGTATACTATTCTTGATTAAACAGTAAATATTTTTTCTTTATATTCTAAAATTTATCGTCCATATGAATGTGATAACTTAATGAAAGCTACCTCCTTTTATAGTGACAGGACGTGTTCTTGTTACGCGGCATGATTGTCCATAAAAACACCCACAAGACTGATTAAATTATGTAAAGCGAAACGAATAATATTTTTTTCTACTAATTTTAAATTAATAATATTATTATACAATATATTGATATGACTGTAATGGCAGTTTTGAGAATTTAAGACTAATTAGTAAAACTGATAATAAGCCATTATTCATTTACGTTTAGGATGCACATGATGGTGAAGTCAACGCCGTAAAATGGAGTCCCACTGACCGCTTGGTGGCCACCGGGGGAGCAGATAGAAAAGTTAAATTATGGGATGTTTCGAAACGTAAGTAACGGATTTTGTAATATAGTAGTGTAGTAAAGTTACTTATTTATATTATTTATTAAATGACGTTAGCAGTTATATTTATTAAATGACGCAACCACATTAAATTTAGATAGAACTTGTATGTACCTGGCTTTAAAGAAATTTCCAATTGCTTTTTCTAATAACCGTTATTTTTAAACGAAACGCTGGAAGCTACTTGATAGCTAAATGATATAAAATGGCACAAATATTGGTTTGTCACTTCACTTTGTTTCAATATAAGAGACAAATCGTTTTTGGTAACTTTTATACATTATTCATACTGTTAAGATACTATATTTTTTAACTTTACGCATTATGTAAGACAAAAGCATTGAATTCCGCCATTCAACACTCAATATCTTAAGTCAGACGGAAACGGGAGAAAGGAGTATTTTGATACTAGATTCTCTCTATCTACCCTACTAAGTGGAACAAAGCATGAAGATGAAAAAAAAGTAAACCTTTCATACTCTATGCCAAACTAGAAATATAAATGTAGCATGATTAAATATATAAAAAAAGTTTTTGCAGTTGGCTCCGTGGAAAATAAAGGGGCGCTCGTTGGTTCCAACGCTGGCGTGATGTCAGTAGATTTTGACGCGACCGGTGCTTACATAGTAGGCGCGTCTAATGACTTCGCGAGTCGCGTTTGGACAGTTGGTGACCAGCGATTACGGGTAAGTCCTATACTCATTTTATTTGCATATTTAGCACAAATATTTTTCAGAACACTATTTTTATTATTTTTCCTGAGATGATTAACTTTTTAACTAACTCGGAGTAAGAATAGAATAAAAGAAAAAATTTTGGTATTGTTAGTTGATTCGATGACATTCACTTTTTGAAAAGATAACAATATTTATGTCTTATATTCAAACAACCCTAATTGTTTGGATTTAGAATTATAGAATTTGTTGAGAAAAACCCATATACACAAATGCGGAAGAGGTCGTGGGATAATACACATACATAAAGTAAATAAATTCATATACAAAAGTATTTAATTTGTATATGAATTTATTTACTTTATGTACATATATGTACTTATGTATTAACAGCAGGTGATGAAACTAAACATGTCGTGTAATACATAGTATAAAATAAAGTCGCCTGCGCCGTCTATACGCGTATATCTTTGAAACTACGCACATTGCAAACGCTGGTTAAACGTTACGAGAAACTTCAAAATAGCGTCCTATGGAATTGTATATCTTAAAAATGCCTACAAAGAAATCTGCGGTGGTCTCCTAAAGATATGTCTCCATAGCAACCTCTATGTTTTACATATGAAATAATAGCTTATTTATAAAGCTATTTTAAACAATACAGTATTACTTCTCATCCAACTAAATACACTACATACGCTGTGTATTTAATAAAAAACAATATTCTCCTTTACAGTACGTCTTTAATATGAATATCTAAGAAAATACCAATGGTTTAAAATAAGGTAGCAGAGCCGTCGTGTCAGTCATTCGTACAAAAGATTGTCATGTCTGTTCTAGAGTTTGTAATAAATATTAGCAGCCTGATCATTTTAGCACCAAATAGTAAAATATTAATGTGGTATTCAAAGTAGGGCCTAATTAAATTATAATTTCTTGACGACGACTTTGTTAGTTTAAGGTGTCCAAATCTTTAGGGATATCAGATACGATTCAAAATTCAAAGCTAAGTCTAACATTATTTGAACTTTCCTTATCAATTGACACATTATTTTTATAACCCAATAAAATTATACTTTTGAGCAGTTTGTGATAAAAGCAAGAACGCGGGCGGGTGAAGACACGTAATATCTATATATCGAAATATAATGTAGTTCACGCATGCGAAGCCGCGAGAGCAGCGGTAGTGTAGATATATAATAAGTCAATATAGAAAATGGATGTATAACGTCCGGTATTTTAGATAATAATGAACTTGTTATTGAGGAAAGAATCAATCCAAATCATTAAAATATTTTTCAACTTAATTTACTTCAATGTTATTAAGGTCTCGTTACAGAGATATCCTGTTTTTTAATAATTTTGTTAAGATAATTAAATTAATCTTAAATTGATTTTTCGATAATATTAATGGTTGCTCTGTAATAAATTTAATGGTTGGTAGGGTGCTGGTGATAATTTATTACCAAGATTATTTAAATTACAAAATTTTCGATGTTGTGTAAAATATGACCAAATCTTCTTTTAATTAGCAAGATTTATTTAAGAATTTTTTGTGCTTTATTAAGCGATCACAAAAAATTTACAATGCATTAACTTACCAATCACTTAACAAGCTTACAATTTTCTTAAAACAAAAACAAGGTTTCACGTTCAAATACTAAATTGTTCCCTTCTTTCCCATCAAAAGATACTCTATCATCTCGAAGCATAATTGCTCAATAACGTAGTTTCGTAACGCGAAAACGCTGCAAATACAATTATATTAAAACTAGCTATTGTCTGATGCTCCAAGTACAGCCTCTCCTTACTCACTTTTTTATTTGTGTAAGTACAGTAAATCCGTTCCATGAAAAACAGACTCTACAAACATTGAATTCTAATCAAGTTAAATACACATTACTTTTTGTACTTCATAATCGGTTGAAGAACTTTCAAACTTTACAAGATATATAATTTTTATATTTTAATATACTCGTACGTTTGACACATATAAAGTATGAAGTTTTTTAATACAGTAATCAATCCACTTAATAAATTGTAAATATTTACCAATTAATGTTTCCTTTGTCGGGTAAAAGAAAGTCATTTTTAGTGAAGAATTTTACTAGCGGTGCGCACTATATGTAACTGCGTATTAGTAATTAAGACGGATTTAGTATATTTATAGAACATCAATAAAATATATGCGTTGATTAAAAAATACAGCGTAAATTAAACACTTGTCTAACATCACCAATACATTATTTTTTAATATATTTATTATATCCTAATTTCATTATTATAGCGGAACAAATTTATACAGTTACATAGATTGTACCGACGAAAAAAGATTGGATATTTACAATAGGAGCAATAATGGTATCCGTCAGTTGGGATAATATTGTCGAGTAAGGGAGGCGGGGTCACGAACACGATCCCTATTAGTTGATTGTTAGCGCGTCCGCTTCGTGATCTCACTCAACACTTCCGATGCCACGGATGCTCAACCCTAGTTTCGTTGTATATTATTGTTATTCGCACATCTATTGTGCCACGCGATTTATTACTCACGAATTATTGTAGGACTGGTACGCGAACTTAATTTAAGTAGTTGAAATCTCATTTCTTCTTTACTTACGCTTCGTGCTGCACCCAGTTTATTTAAAAAAGATATAAGACCTTTCGATTGAGGTCTGTCGTGGCGCAGAGCCATAAGCGTGCAACTGTAAACGTGACAAGTTTTGGATACGATTTCCATTCCAGGAAATGAAAATAATATTTAGTATTTTAAAGCAAAGCTCGGCGTTGAGTTCCGCCATTTAGCATGCAATGCCTCAATTCGGCGGAAAGTGGGGAACGGAAATGTTGAAAGAGGACGGTGTGTCTTAGCACTAGGACCTGTTGTGAACCTAAAAAAAGTAAGAATTTCTGGATGAAAAGTAAATATACGAAAATAAGATATTTTTAAACCTCATCTATTTGTCTAAATATAGTTAATAAGTTAACGATTAAACTTCAGAAAACTAATGTCCAATTAAATATTTCTAAAATATTCGACTTTCCGTTCAGTTTTCTTTAATCAGTCCTGTAGTCATGTGTAGCAATGTTAAAACATTTTAGACACATGATTCATGTTATATTTAAAGATTATTGTAAAGACACACGTGAACCATTTTCCTAATCAATTAAACACAATCTAGAAGTTTGAAAACAATGAATATATTAATATTAAATGTCGCTGAAACCCATCCGTCACTGATGATAACAAATCAACCAAATCACTTTTGTAATATAAGTTTGACTGATAGTCCTGTCTAGGCTTCATAGGTACTCGACTTACCAGTTTTATTCCCGCTCACATATAACTAACTGCGGAGCATAAGTTAATGATAACTCGATACCAAGACGAATGGATTTTCCACCACCTGGGGAGCTGGTATCTCAAAATTTAATAAGAAAAAAGTACCCGTAAATTTGTGGATCTGATGAGTCTGGTAAATAAGCACGATATTATAAAGTAGGAAATAACATTATTGGTTCAAAACTGCACTTTAACAAGACCAATATATATATTTTGAAAATTGTGTAAACAGGAGGATAAATTGCTCGCTTCGTCGATAATTCTGATTCAATTCACGGTTCCTTTTTGATACAGTTAAGTTTTGAAGTGCAGTCCTTACAAGACTGACTCTTGATTTACGTATAAATCAGATTTGTTTTCGCACTGAAGTCTGCGTGACTGCGATTGCTCTCGACGATTCTCATGCAAATAAGTGCACAAATTACTCCACGAATATCCGTTACCAATATCGAGAAATTGCCATAACAACCAACCCAAAATGTATTACAATGTAAATTTGTTCTATTTGTTCTTTGTTTACAATTCGCTTCAATTTGACTCTAAAAATATTTTTAATGAAATTTTCGTAGCTGCCGTTTTATATAAATATTATTTTACTGTTTGTTTATATTTCGTCTTCACATTCCGTACGCTGTAAGTAACATTAATTCTTTCCAAATATTCCTCATGACGACACATGTAATGTGTAATGAAGCAGCTAGATCAGAATTAAGCAATGCCCTGCTTTGTGTGCAGTTGTTTGATGTAACAAAAATATTTGGAGAATAAAACTTTAAATGTTAGATAAAGTAAATCAATGTACTTTGATACTTAACAAATTCAATTTAAAAGAAAAGAATTAGTTCCTATTTTTTTAATAATTTGTTACAAATGGTATCATAATTGATGCTAGTATAGATTTTGCACAGGTGCTTGCGATATGGTGTCATGAACTATACAGATAATTTTAATTTCCAGTTGGAATATAATTATACTTACTCATACTGATCTTACATTAATCATCTTCACGCTTTTTTTCGCATAACAGAGTACGCGGGCAGAACCTACTGTTAAGTTACTGTTCTACCTTACAGCAATAGTCCCAAATTAAATATATATAGGCACAATATTAGACAATAATCATTATTGATTAGTGCAATCAGATGCAGTTTATAATTAAGCATTCGTAAACTTACAAACGTCGTCATTATTTTAGATATATTCACGTCCACAGCATGGTTCCCACCGGCTTATATGAGAGCTAAAAAAAAGATCGCCAGGAAAATGTGGAGCTCAAACTGTAATTGTCTTTAGATCCTATACCGCCTTCCCTAAATATATGTACCGACTTCCTTGCCTAATTAAAATTTTTACCCCTCGCCGCTGCTACATATACAGAATATACCTATTATGTTCATGATACATTTTACATAATAGGTATAGTCCTCCAACCAATGATTTTTGAATTGTATGATAGTACTTTATAACGTTCAGGACAGACATGCTGCATATTTTATGAGTGATAAGCCTACGGTCATATTTCATTCCTGTAGCTTTACCGAGCAAAAGATAGTATCGTATAATTCGTTCAATAGAATCAGAGTAAGATGCCGAAGCATGTTGTTCTTAATCAAAAATATTTCGTTTAATAAATGTATACAATTTCAAGGATATACGTATTGAAGATGCATATATTCCATGTATAATTAAAATATGTACCTATATAATAAGTCTAGAAAGGTTTTTATCTAATATAACTTCAATTGAATTATTACTTTCAAGCATTCCTTCGAGTGGTGGTCTGCACATAACATAAGATGGTTGATTTTATGAATATTTCATGCTATTGTGAACGACTTTATTTTCTATGGACAATGCTGCATTGGACGGTTTTATTTTATAGTCTTTTAGAATGATTGGTTATTTATAGAAGATGTACCTGTAACGCCAGAATTTATACAGGGAACTGTGCAATCGGCAGAATATCTAGTTTGTTCAGGAATTTCGAGTTGAGTCATTTACTTGGCAGTAATCTTAATCTCAGACCGCCACTTAGATTCTTAGCAGCGTTTGCTAATGGTTGTTGTCAGTGCGGCACGTGTCTGAGAGTCGCGTGCCGCAGTCGTCTGCACTCTACGATCTAATCTAAGGCACGAATGCCGACGTGAGGTGTACCCCTTCACACGTGATTATGCCACGCAAATCCAACTTACAGATCTCATCTCCTTTATGCGTGCCGTTTTTAAACTTATCTGTAACTGGTCAAATAGTTTGACCATTTTTGTTATAGTTCTCGCAGTCTTCGTTCGTAGGTGGGAAGATTACGTATTTATAACCTAAAATATACATACATGAGTTCAACATTACTAAAATTTTACGCTGGTAATATAAGTGACTAAGGTGCTTAATTTAACTTGATTTTTTTCACGCTCGCTGAATAAACTTACAGATAAAGCTTAGCATTCCTCATTATTTATTTACTGACAAAGTAAACTTTTTAAATATATTTTTATTTTAGAAAGCCAACATAGTATACCGTGATATATCTTTCCTACATAATATTATTTAACCATATTGATATGGTACACTATACACCACATTTAAAGGCTAACTTATCATGTAAAAGAAACAGTTGTTCCGAAACCTACACTTCTGTAAAAAATATACACTACCTATTAAAAACTTCAGCAAAATATAGTGAACAATAAAATTTATCTATGTAAAAGAGTGTATATCGAAAAAAATATAAAAAAAAAACAAACAATGCATGTATTAAAAAAATATTCTCTAAAAAGACAACATCAACACAAAGCAAAAATAACAAGTAATAAAATCTTAATATTAATATTTTAAAAACAGTAAAACACTGACTGAAATTAACTAAAAAAAAGCGTTCTACAATAGAAACTATTTGATAAGAGGTATAAGTAATCAGTAGGTATATTTTGGATTAAGATTGATTAAATGTGTATAATTCAAAAATAAATAACAATACTGAACCACGAATTTAATTTTAAATTTGAAAGATATAATTTTATTTTTCTTTTGAATGCTTTTTCCGAATATTTACTATATAAGTCAATGACCAAATATATCTTAAATAGTACAACGGTGATATTATAATAATATATAAATTATATTTATATTTATAGACAATACTTAAGATTTTCAAAAAAAAACCTATTTCAAATAAAGAGCACTAGAAAGGTAAATTATTACGCGTCAGATCTTAACTTATATTAAATGGGACCATATCAGAAGCTGTACGTATCATATAAAAGAAGCATTATCAAAGTTGGTTGGTAAAAAGTTATGTGATAATGCGATAATATACATAAAAATAAATACAGTCGAACTGTGAACCTCTTCCTGTATAGACGTCGGTTAAAAACTTAAATATAAACGGTGCAATTTAAGCAATTAATATATAACCGTTATGTTTTTATAACTTTTATGTTATGTTTTATGTATTTATAAAAAACATTTTTTAATACAAAAACTTTGTATGTAAAAAATATATTTATTTATTTAAATATATTTATTCAAGAAAAACAGATATAAATTTTCTATGGACATAAGGCATATATCGGAACCTCGCTGTCATTCCTTTATTTATACGCTGTAAGCCATCTGAGCGTTGGCTGAATATCTTTATAACTGGATGAGTAATGTATTTCGATGCTATTTTGTCATATCAACTCTCTCTATTTACTCTACTATTATAATCTCTACCTCCTTCATATTCCCCGTCGATATTCTTTAAAGCGACAGTAAAACTAATTAAATATCATAAATAACATTTATGTAATTTTTTATGATTTTATTTAAGGAAAAATAAAACATATCATTTACTAAAAACTTTATTGCAGGTAATTGGCAATTTGGACGGATTAAATTAGATTATAATAAGTTCACAATTTAATAGTACAATACTTGAATAAGGCACTTAAATACCATTATAAATATAGCAATTTCACTTAACATTGCAAGACACATTTTAGTCGTAAGCATATATTATTTATAAAATAAAAAAATATTAAAAGATTTTATTTTATTCGTTATCGAACATAAATTATGTAAAAAAACTAAGCTAAGTTCAATAAATTACGATGTCGGGATGGCCGCTTATCTACCGTTGTTTGACTTAGGTCGCATGCTCAGTTATTTACTTAAAAGGTACTCAATATGAAATTTTAACTTATCACTATTATCAAACCAAGCCTATGCTAATTTTATGATATGATACAATACAACCTTGAACTCCTGTTATGAAGTCGAAGTGTAAATTAAAAGAAGCGACATGGCCTTACTAACAACTCACGGTCACAATCCCAGTATGACTTCAGAGAAGGGGACAAGCGAGTGTACCCAGTCATTCATACAATTAAAAATCCGATTTACCCATGCGTTGTCCCTTACATTCGTCCGCAATCATGCACACTCTTTAGGTCGTCCCCGTCTCCATGTCCAGCTCTACTTATTGCCTGACGTGGCATTAAAAATGAATCCGTTTGACACTTATATTTATAACCGCTGTCGTCATCTTCCGCTCTCATAAAGTAAACGTGATGCATTGACGTTATCTTTAAGAGCTTAGAGCCGACGGGGGTATTTATATTAAATTAATATACTATTATTGCAGACAAAGACGTCAACAAACTTAAATCAATTTAAAAGTGCCTCTGATGCGCACGTGAGAAACTAGCATCATAGACTTTGCAAAGCGCTGAAGGCGCATTAGGTCCAGGAAGTAGCTCTGCTGCTTTAGCTGCAGCACGTCGTCGTTGCCAACTACATGTCCACGCTGCAAGCACGACTAGCTGGGCTGCTATAAATGCAGCAGCTGCTAACATTGCTCCAGATGCATTTACACATGTAACATCTGTTTCCCTTACGTATACCATATCCTCAGTTACATTCTTGGCCTTTTGCTTATCAAAACCAAACTTATCAGTGATTTGAATCGTCTGTACTAGTAGCATATCGTCTGTGGGTGCTGCGGGGGGGGTCGAACGTCTCTTCCTTTACGACCGTATGACATGACGGAACGAAGCTCATTTGGTCCACCATCACATTGGACTGGTTCACAAGTAGGCATACACGGCGTAACTAAGGCGCGGAATTGAACCATCACTTTGACGAAGGGAACTTAAAGGCGTCAAAGTGAGAAAGCAGCGTCTGAAATCATTTCAGAAATAGAATTAAGTGTTCTATCACCGTGAATTTCTCATTGGATAATAATAAAAAAAACTATGTTTTACCTTTCCACTAAATGTCGATTTGTACAAGGGTCCCATAATGAAATGATCAGTTGGACAACCGCGACTATCGATGAGAGTAATTTCACTGGAGTCCACACCATCCATGGCAACAAGCTCTCGGACGAAAATTTCGAAGGGTGAATTTTGATCCATAATTTCAAATCGTAAAGCCTGCACGTCAAAATATATAAAGTATAAAATCCACAATATCGAAAATAAATCAAAAGTTCACGTACTTTACAATAATAATTAAAAAGAATTACCAATGGATCTCCAACTTCAGCAGAAGCAATAGTGTCATCACCACTCCTGTCAGTAATTCTCATAGCAACATTAGGTGAATCTACAATAACTTCCTCTCTGATTATTCTGTCTGAATATCACCCGTAATTCCAAGCAAGATCCACTTCATTAGCCACCGTTTTATTTGTCAAGTCATATTGGCAGGTAACAGCTAAACCAAGATCAGAAGATGTGACGATAGTATCGTGATGTTGAATGACCACGTCATTTAAATACCTATTGTAAACATTGTCTTATATTAATTTAAAATATCAAAATATAGATATCAAAATGTATATACATATAAGTATATTAGAAATAATAAAAATAAATGAGTAAAATAGAAAAGAACATATTGTTGAAAAAGGAAGTGAGGGTAATAGATTTTCCCAAGACCGTTTTGTTTTACGTTACATTCAATGTTATTATATCCTGAGGTGAAGTCTTCGAATTCCAAACTTTGTTTTTACATCTACTACACAGGAATTCAGGGGGCTACTTTATGTGATATATTTTACCATCAAACAATTCCTTGGATGTTCTTGAATACGGCTACCATGTCGCCTGCACGACAGTCAATAGATACATTGTAGCACGAGGACAATTCATAAGTTGCCGCTTCAGGTACCTCCAAATAAGGATCCTAAAAAATATTCAAAAATAACCAGATGTTTTTGAATGTAAGAGTGTATAATATTAAATAATACTTAACGGTGGATGCAAATACAAATATCTTAATTGAAATTGTAAGAGTGAAATGCGGGATTAATGATAGTCACATTGATTGAATAGATATTAACCGAGGTAATACTGAAAATTTGCCTATATGATATCGTTAAAATTATATGAGTCTATAGCTAGTTCTAATTAGAGCTTAAGTGCATACCTGTATATCTGCAAGAGTAGCTTTTGAATGGTGAGACAGACGACAAACATGATCACCAGTGTCCCCATGATCATAGGAATGGCAGCGGAAAGGTGAATTGAGACACAGTTCTCTACACTCTTCAATTGTTTGAACATCCTGATATACAGAATCAATACAGTTTTTAGAATTCTGCCGCTCATTTTCTTAAACTCACATAACCCCGCGTTGGTTCCTCTACACAGTTGTTCTCCAGATAGTCAGCATCTAAATAAAGATTAAAATTAATTAAATAATATAAAGGCGTTTAAATATATTTATATAGAATATAAAATATATATATTACCTTCATTTGGTTGGAAAGAACTTGTGCCAGCCAAAGTGATACGGTCCATGTTGGACAGAACGCATTCACCCGTTTTATTGTTATAGTTCGCCGATCTGCAACAATGTGTGCACATTTTAATAGCTGCGGCAGGTTTATTTAACTTGTGTGAACTTTCTCAAGATATGCCCCAGTGATAAGTAGTTTGCTCTTTTAAGATTAAACGTTAAGGTCCTCATTAAAAATGGATTGCGTGGTTTATTGTAGATTAACGAAGCTAAAGATTGCAATTAAATATTTATTTAGATTGCTCTATGCGACATTTAACTTTATCTATACTATTTGAAATAAAAAGAGTATAATTATATAGCCAGACTTGAACCTTTACAATGTTAAAGATTCATAGGGGAATAAATTCTAGCATAAATTCCATTGCTTGCCAAGTAAAAAGGAAAGCAAAGGTATGTATGGAGCCGTTTTATTACTGGTTCGTATCAGACATTTGTTATGTAAGTTTGACCTCAAGCCCTTTATTGCTTTATAGTGACCACCCGTGTAAAGACAGCATTATCTTTGTTCATCTTGGTCAATATTTTCTATTGATATACTATCGGCTTCGATCAGATGACCCTAAGCTTTCTTATTTATGAGAGCGGATTTTAACTTATGTACAATGTAATGTGGTAAATAGTTTCATGGATTTATTAAATACTAATAGAAGATGAAATAAGATAGAAAGTATGAATTTTGAAATCTTAACAAAATAATTTTAAACATGTTTCAAGATTTAATCATCATTATACCACCATAATGTTGATTTTAAGCTCATATTAATTTTTATTTTTAATTAATTTCCATATACCTCGTTGGAATCATGAGTAAAATTAAAGAATAAACTTTTTATAGATAATAATCAGAATTTGCCCTATGAATTCGAACATTACTGATAGAAAGAATGATTACATAAATTATATTATTGATCGTCTCTTTTGCTATCTAAAATCGTTTTGCTTTACAACCACGTAGAGTTTCAGAACTAGTTTATTGAATATTGTAACAATACTTAATTATATTTCAAGTTGCTCAATAGATGAATAAGGTCGTCCTAAGTTCATAATCCTAAGTTTGTATAGTGAAACACGATGGTGACATTTAAGGATAAATTTCTCCTTGAGACTAGACATTCAATGGGTCTCGAAGAGCAATGTGTGCCTTATCGGTTATTGTATCGTGAAAGTAGGAAGCGATAGGGCAGCCCGCTCCCACACCGCGCATCGCCACGTCTGTGGAATATTTGCCAAATGTCGTGACTGCTTAAGATCGCGATTTGCGACGCCCAAGGAAAGTCTGTACTAACTTCAATGAAGATACGATTTGTAAACCGCTACGGCTTTCGTATTCTGCTCAATGATAATACATACACATACTGCACAAATTGTTAATTAACTTCAGTTAAATATAAACAGAAGCAGAAATCATCTATTCGTAAAAAAAATATTAAATTTATCTATTGTGGCATATTTTACCCTATAATTGTACTAGCAAATGAACGATAAAACAATCGAGTTTTGTTTCGTCTGAGAAGCTGAATTTATGTTTAGCCTTCCTGCACTGTATGTAATAGTAGTTTCACGAATTCAAAAACAAGTTACCTGCACTGAAATTGCATAGGGTTACTAAAAAGCTCATGATGTGTTTTATAGATAAATATACAATTGGCATTTAACATTGTGTAATCAACATATACAAATAAATTTCGAAGATCATTATTTCCTAATAACTAGTATATTAAAATGTATAAAATGAGTGCGATTATTACATATTTTTTTATATCAGCTTTTGTATCATTCACACATATTAAAAAAAGAATTGCAACAATTAAATATTTTATACTACATTACCGAGTGTTTTACTAAGTAATATAAAAACTCTAAACGTTTATCTTGATGAAACACTACCATATAGAGACAACAAAAACACATTAAAATTCCTATTAAGTCTGAAACGTAGAAAAAGCTCAAGCTTTTTTCTTTATCTATTTTTCTTTATAAATGTATATATGTATTAAGGATATTTTATTCCCGATTAACTTAATACTGTTTTTAACCTCTGTAATAACATAAAGGACTTATTCAACACCGTTTTTATTTTATAATTAAAAAAATAGTAATAGTTAAAAAATTAAATATTTTAAAAATGTTTTAAATACTTTACACAAAATTAAAATATTTATCAAGTTGTATATTTTCGAGCCTATAAGATAGTAAATAATTTATATGTTAATTGGAGCAGCAGTTATATTAATTGTTGCGTACAATAAATACCAAGATAACGTATCTAGTCCCCCGATCAAATATATAAGACAGCAAATCTAAAGCAGTTAAGCAGGATAATGCCAAGTAAAGTCACCGGTTTATTAAACTCTGAAGTGAATCAGACTTACATTCAACGTAGCGTATAAAATTAATTCTAACAATCTTGATATCTTTTGCTTCCCTATCGGAGAAATAAACAAATAACAGTATACGAATGAAGATGTTATGACCTTTTCTATACATTGCAACTGCATTCTCTACAATAAACGGACACCATTTCAATGAGATCTTACCACTTCCTTCTATTGTGGTGTGGAAATAAATTCTTACTAACCAATTTGAATTCCTATTCAATGTTTATTCAATGTTAACTGTTGGACTTTCGCAAATAAATTTATTTTCCTACCAAATGCTATATAATAATATTTATGACGTCCTATGAACTTCAGGTGTATAAGTGAAGAAAGAAATACTATAAAGAATAATTATATAAAATATATTAAATACAAACCACCCTTGACTATAACTCACCTGCAAACAAATTCATTTTCCCCAAGACAAAGATCAAGGCACATTTGCCTTGATTCCACACTGTGGGTCCTTTTACCAAATCCTTTAAGATTGTATCCACGAACGCGGTCAAAGCACCATGCACGTTCACACGGTTTCACTCCCAAACATGACTTTTGAGCGTAAATCGTGAATACCGGGAATTGGGATTTGGTCAACGCTCCTACAAGTTATATGAAACTCATTAAAAACATCCTGATGTCAATCAATCATTCTAAATAAAGTTAAAAACTAAAATATATATATATATATATACAAGCACATATCAAAAGCTATATCTTAAAACCCACCTGGAAGTTGGTCGGCGTCAGAACTAAAAAGTACGCATAGTCCCGTCTCGTAGTTAACTGCGCGACACGTGTCATTAGCCTGGCATTGCTCGAGGCAATCGGTGAGCATTAACGTACCAGGTATGTCATCGAGAATGTGTGAAGGTGCCGAAAATACGTACCTAATTAAACAGATAACGATTATTAAAGTAAGCGAAAAGTTTTATAAAATATTTTAAGCCGTATATTGTTTAGAATGGAGTTAAATAACTTTATTTAATTATTAACAATTTAGTGAGGATTTTCTAAAACAAAAATAAAGCTTTTACCCTGTAACAAGTTCAAATCCAATTTTTTCTGGATCACATTCTTCAAGAGAATTTGCTGGGGCGGACGGAGCTGATATTCCGCTGGGAGCTGATGGTGGTATACCTCCTGGGGCCGTCTCAGGTGCTGACACTGGCTCTTCTTGATCTTCAGAGGTAGATTTTGAAGGTGGTGGAGCTCCTGGGTTTGTATATTCTTCAGGAGCCGCCACAACAGCAGGCTCATCTGACGCAGATTCCACCGCCAAATTATCTTGGGGAGGTGCTTCTGCTGCTGATCTTAAGGTTCCTTCAAATTTTTTTGCCGCATCTACGGCATATGCCATTACTATGAGACTCAACAAAAGTCGCATCGTGAATTGGGATAAGGGTCGGGGCAACATCACCAATCTGAAACAAATAGCATGATTTAAAAAACCGCTTTTACACAAGTAACTAAGTATATTTTACAGTATTTTAATCTAAACTTCAGTTGGTCAATTTGCAAAATATAAGTTTTATTCTCGCGAAAAAATAAAATGCTAAGGCTAGTCGTGGCGCAAAGGCAAAAGAGGGCGACTGTAAACGCGACACGGTTGTGAGTTCGATTCCCACTCCAGGAAATGAAAATATTAAATATTTATAGTAATTAATATTTATTATTTTCATTTACTAGCTCTGGTAAGTTAGTCACTCAATTAGGCAGAAAGTGGGAAACGGAGATCTGAAGAGAGCGAAGTGTCTTAACACTAGGTTTTCATATGCGGGATACAGAAAAAATATTAGAAGGATCATATATACCACATTATAACCGCTATATACCACATTATAAATATAACGATAACTTTGATAACAACTTTAGTTCCTTAACTATTTACTATGTAAGTATGCACTTATATTATAAGTTAGCTATATTTCCACTTCAAAAAACTTTTTACAATCAATTATTATCTGTATCAAGTAGTCAGTGGGTAACCTAAATACTTGTCTGCAATTCAGAGCTATCAATTCTAATTGTAAGTGATATTAGTTTACCCATTCTAAGAGCAATAACCCCATGAGTTCTATTTAGAAAAACGATCAGCATTCAAATCGTATTAGCTTCTAAATAGTTTTTTATCGATATTGCCAACAATATACTGGTAGATGGTAGCAGCATTACGTTACGCTCACGTTTCCTATACAATGTTTGTAACGGTCCTTCTCTCATCGTTGTCCACTCCGTAGTCAACGGTATTACTTATACTCAATTTTATTTTAAAAATATATAAGCTAACGCTGACAAATAAATTGTATATTGTTAGTATTGAATGACGTCCATCCAACACTTAAATTTCTTTTTGCTATAATAACTGCTATTGTATTGCCTCTAACATACCTTATTTAACACTCATTCAAGCAAGAAATTTCCTGGATTTCTTAATTAGATTTTTGTATTTTACGATAAAAATTTTTTGGTCTTTCGTTAATTAATGTTATAAGATTCAATAAAATTTTCAATTATTACTTATAATATAAAAAAAATCTCTCCTTTACCTATTTTAAGCAAGTTACAATGTGAACAAAATAAAAATTATTCTTATATTTGGCAATATTAACACGCTTATCTCTAAATTACAAGCTACAAGTAAGCCTGCCATGTAATCCTTTGGCCCCAAATAATCACATTATGTGATTATTTGCGAAGTTATTGAAAAAATTAATCAAAAAATCGTGCGAAAGTTTATGAGGACTTGAACTACTAAACGAAACTAGATGAAAATTTATATTAATATTAATTATACATCAAAATAATATTTTATTATACTATATAATAAAATACATTTATAAAGATTTTGTAATTTTGGCCTTGGACTAAAAAAGTGGTACAATTAGCAGGGCAGGGTAACTAGCAAGGTTCCAATCAACGCTAGAGAAAACTCGTCAACCAACCCGTCAGATTTTTCCTTGTATCTTGATATACTTATTTGATACGTCAAGGACATGTTGTTCATGCTTAATTCTCATCATATTAAGCTTAGACTTTTATACAAAATTTCATCAATACATTTCAATTTATTTATTATGATCAGATTTTATTCTTTAAATAACCATTTAAAATATTACATTCTACTAACTACTAATTACGGATCAATTCTTTTAATTTAATTTTTGTGTATTACTTAAAAATATGCATTGAATATGTTGTATGTATTGTACCAATTTGTTCGTTATTTTTATATTAAGAATATGTGCCTTTTATAATTGAAATATTACATCTTATATTCGTTAAGATTGCCAAATGGAATTTGCTAGTAGAAGTATTGTTTTCTCATGTTTAATATCACTTGTTGCAAATGTGCCCAACTAGCCTCGAGCGGCGATCAGATGGGGTCAGCGCATTCAATGAGCCGGATGCCTTCAACCTGCTATTTACGTTTCACCATACTTGTACCGGTTGGCACACTATGGATATCGCCTTTGATTTCTTGTACCTAGATCCTGATGGCACCTTTTTAAATACATATGTCTTATTTCTTTAATTCCTGGTTTACTTGTGCAAACGTCTAATTAGAAAAAACACAATTTCATGTTTCTGTTTATAGCAATAAATTAAATATAATGTAAGAAGATAAGAATCTTAACTTCTGTAGAATCAATGGAAAAGCTAAAATTCCACTTTAATGCCGTTGATGCGCGGTTTAATATAATAAACGAACACAATCTGTATAAATGAATTTATAAAGATGATATTATATGTAATCCATATTATTGACACTATTAAACTCTAAATTCAACCATTAACATTGACAAGAATTACATGTGCACTTCTTGCATTTACATTGAATGAAATTGTAATTTGTTGTATGACTCTCTAATGGAGTGCAGAAATTTCCTTATGAGTTGACTGGAAACTGTTGTGGCCCTTAGTATTACAAAGTTATCAATTGTATATTAGGCATATTGTTGTCCTGTTGAAAAAATTAAAAACTAATATTATATAAAAAAACATTTAAATGAATTTCAGGTTATTTATTTCTAAGACATTAAATATACTTATTCCTTTACAAATATGCATATTGAATTTTAAAAATAATTAACCGTCGCCAATCCACAATTCTGAACTATGCAAATTAATTAACAGTATACAATGCAATGAGCTTTCCCTGATACTCCTTGCCTGGGGTCAGTGGGTTGAACATTGACTAAGTCGCTTCACCAATTTGCATTCTAGAGAAGGTAATATTTTCCCTACCAGCAAAATAACAAGTTTCAATATTTTTTATTATTGTTTAGTATCTGTTTTAAGTTAATATGTTATTATTGCAATTATAATGAATAATTATAATCGTCTATTACGTAATATTAAAAATTGCTTAAGTAAATAGTACTTAATAAAATGTCAATAAACACAATATATTCATTCAAATAACATTATTATGTTATTAGAAATTATTTTTAATTATTGCAAACTCACACGAACTAGTAAGTATAATTAAAAAAAAATGTAGTAACGAAATGTTAATCTCTATTTTTGCATATCCTTTTTAGGAAAACGGGAATCTTAACTCTACAGTTGACCTAATTAAGAAATCCGTTGCAAACAGTACGAGATGTAGGTTTCGGTGCACAGAATCCGTCTTGAGGCACTTTCTTTTTTGTTATTGTGTCTCATCAATAACTTTTTCCCGCTTTATAACTATAATATAGTATAATATTCAAACGACGTGCCATCGACCATAGCTTTATAACCCACCTTGGTTGATTTCACTGTATTATTATTATGACCGTAATTTTATACCACAAAATTTTAATAAATTTACAAATTTATTTTTATGTGATTAAAATTAAGTTTTATCTTCTAAACAGACAATAGAGACTCAAAATCTGTAGAAAGTTATTAAATATTATCACTACGTATAAATTTAAATAAGTGCTATTATATTATAATAGTTTCTCTCCGTAATTTCATTTGCGTGGCCTTTATGACCTTTCCCACAATATTTCTATGTTCCTCCACTCACCACGCAATGCCTCAATTCGGCGGAAAGTAGGGAACGGAAATCTTAAGAGAAAATTAAAATAATAATAAAATAAAAGTAAATTAAATTCATACTACCTAACCATAATTTTAAGTTTCCTTCGAAACCTAACAACTTTTGTTTTAGACGCCACTTCCTTATTTCCTGTATTTACGAATCGGCTTCAGAAGCTGGAGCTTCCAAAATTTATTATGACTTAAGTCCCACAGTCGCCTAAAAGCTATATAAAGAAAAACATTTCACGAAATTCGTGGTGTTGTGGTCCCGAATATATAGTAGATAATAATAGAAAATAAAAAATCTCATTAGAAAGATTGTAATAGAGTTTTAAAATAAATTGAATATAATATAAATATAACAGCATGTTTCGTTGTAATATAAATATTTTACAATAAAAATATTCGCCTATTTCACATGTTCAGCTTATTAATGTCTAAGAAAAATCACAATTCAACAAAGTTAAGCACGTGTTGCTTTTAACTTCGCTATCGTGTGAAATCCATAAGACAGAGCCACAGGCGGCGGTGCCTTTGAATGAACGGACGATCAAAACAACAGTAGAACAATTATTTTGATTGACGTCGCACGCCGCAGCACCTGAGGGTATATAAGAGCATTGAAATACCTTTGTTTATGAATTAGCTTTAGCACTGTTCACTTGAGATGAAATAAAGCAATAAATGCTTATATATTAATAAATTGACTTGCCCCAGCCGCAGGCTTGTATATACATTTTCTGTAATCGATACACTAATAAAAGCCGACGTGACATTGAAAACATTAGACGCGTAAAAACTTGCACTATGTGAAAGTTCAAATAGTATGGCAGTACTATTATTGACAAAATATTTCAACAAATAGGGCACGTACACCACTGACATCGATGCTATAGCTATATAAACGATATTTCAAGTCTCTTATTCGGCCTTATTCTAATGGCATTGTGGTTATTATTTGAGATATATATTTTTTTAAATTATACACTGTCAAAATCCTATAATGTAAATGACACGGTCCGCCCGCTTGTCGGTCGCATTTGCGGCTACAGTCGTGCTATAACGGCATCGTCAATCATCTGTAATTTGATTTCTATGCTCAATTATTGCGTTCGCGGAGGTCGAAACGCGCACTCCACTTCCCACTATATGATGCCCACCACTCAGATGATGCATGTATATATTGACTGTATGATTGTTTACATAAGTTTAATGACCTACGTACCGCATCGAACCTTGAATTGCAAACATCTGTACCGATCTGACCTCAACTTTTGTATTCGAGTTTTTATAAATAATACCGTAGAAAAATTATACCGATGATTTTCGAAGTACAATTATATACGTATAAAAAATTGTAACCATGACTTTTGCTTTGATGAATTGATGACTTAGGTGTATAATCGCTACAATAGTGACCCCAATGTGTAATAAAGCATTTAAAAAACGGTAATTGATTCGAGGGTAGGGATGCACCGACAATGTCACGTGACAACTGTCACGAATTCTTTTGAAACAGTGACCCACGTTCGACACTGTCGTGCAACTGTATTTAAAAAATAATAATTTCAGTACATTATTAGTTTCGTGACTTCTTTTAAATATCAAGAATAAACAATGGATGTGCTTTTCGTAAACATAATCATTATAAATTGTAATATTAAATTTTTACCATGTTACATCCTTCATGGCACAGTTAGGATGTGCCTGACAACTACACCCGCAATATTTATATTTTATCATACTTTTCTATTACCAGGCTAGTTACACAAAGCGCAGCGTTAATTATTTAAAAATCTCAACTATAATTTGAATTTTCTACCCTGTTAAATGTGGAAGTTGCGTGAAAATATGACAAATGTCTCTGCGATTACCACATTGTTTTTTATTACGACTTGTAATATTAATAAATCTATAAAACCTTAGAAAACAATATCACACCGGTAAGGTGAGAGGAGGTGTAAGGAGCTCATAACAACTGCGCACGCGCACTTCAGTCACGACTGCCCCAGGTGACGTAAACTCCACTCATACGGCGTATATAGTAGCAATCTTTAGTCAACAATCTTTATACACTCTCCTCTAACTAGATAATATCACTCGTTTATTTCCTCATCCATCATCACTCCGTCACAAATGCCGACGGGTGCACTACTTACACCTGTATTACTTAACCGCAAAGAGGACGGCGCTAACGAGTGCTTAACGACCTTCCGCGTCTTGTTAAGATTACGATCGATATATTCCTATTTATAAGGATAAGAAAATATCTGTGGGAATATGATCAATATTAAGGTTTGTTGATCGTTATACGAACGCTTATAAGAATAACTGTCCAGAAAGTGGTGCAATAACGGTAGGTATGACATTGTCGCGCACGAGTAAACGCTAACCCGTGCCGCTTAACTTTATCAACAAGCTTGCCGAAATATACAAAATGCAGAAAATTTAATTAATATTTTTTATCGCATATTTCAAAGAAGTTGCTGTTACAATTCTAAACAATAATCAATCAAGAATGTATATTATAATTAATGATTCTTATTCAAGATTAGCACTATCATTAGCAAAGTGAATCTCATTATCTTAATATTCCAACATAATCACGAAAATTTAATTTTATGCAATGAATAAAAAAGTTATATGTGATAGTTTTTTTTTATAGTTTTATTTCAATCTGTTGTGTCCACCACGGTAATACCAAGAAATTGCGGATTACACCATTACCTTTATCAACTCAAAAAATAAGGCTAAGGATTGGCACTTCCAATTTTTTTTAAAGGAATACATGTCACAAAATCGTAAAAATATATGCCGATTGAGTAAAAGTGTTGGATTAAAAAATTATAGGTATATTGTAATTTTATGAGATAGCGGCGCATTTCCTTCGCCGCTTGACACTTTGTTCCCTAATACTGACTGTCTTGTTATGCGGGCAAGCATATAAAGCAAGAAAGATGCTTTTACAAGTTATGAAGGCACGTTTTTATTCGTACTAAAATATGTTTTACCACGGATTACTGGAAAGGATTCGATATATTGAATTTTTAAAAATTGTTTTTCGAACATACACGTTCAATTCGGTTAAAATGGTTCCATTGATATGTATTTTTGTCAATTACCCTTAAATTTTGTAAAATTACACATTGGTTGACAAGATCCAACGCCACGCTTTGTTAATAAGAGACAAATAATTATAAACAAAATATTCTGATAAAAGGATGTTTGAGCCCAAAACATCGCACTACTGATTAGTGATCCGATCCAAATATTTATTCTATAAGTATTTATTATAATATTATTAAATAAATTGAAATCTCTGTTTCACTGCTAAGGCACATCGTTATGGTATGACTTCACGAAACGAAATTATATAAGATATGTCGGTAGTTACTAATTGGTACAAGTAAATTCCCCTTGAGTACGGTACGCATGCGACCGGTCTAGTATAACGGACCTCTAAACTCATTATCGAACAAGTAATCATCCAAAGTACCCATGAACCTCACGCTCCACACCAAGTAATATTATTTATTTAATAATGTGAACTCGTCACTTAATAAGTGACGTACATACGTAAGTAGAATAAATTATTTCACACAACTGCGCTATTTGTTCAATGATATTAAAATCTGTTAAAATGATTGCTACTAAGTTTTATTTGAAATACTATATCACATACTGTGCAGTTTGAATAAAATTAAAGAATAGAATTAAAAATATGGAAAGTATTTAATTGACATACTATACTAATTCAGGTCATCATTTACAAAGTGATCTCGAATTAAGTAATATGTCACTTTATTTGATTAATATATATTTGTATTTTAATTTTAAGTAGTTTTTTTTTTATCTTTAACATTACTATTCGAAATGGGCGGCATAGTGTCCGGCCGCCGGCAAACACGAGACCTCCGCCTTCCAAACACGTTGCTATTGTTCCATGACTATGGACTCTGGGCATGATATTCCTATATATTTGTAATTAAAATTTACTTTATGACCGACCTATTTCGCCTTTTGTAATGGTAAAATTCAACGCCATTCAAATTTATCTTACTAGCCAACTGTGTTTTATGGGCCGTTTGTTTCAAGAGTTATATCCATGAAGGCCTTTGGAAAATACATAAGCATAAATTCCTAAAAGCAATAAACTATAATCACGAGTTCATTGTCTCCTATGCTACCCGTTAGTTAAAACCTCTCAATAGAAGGCTGTTTTGTAGGCGCTACGCAAATGCTTGGTTCAACGTTGGGTCATCTTGGTCACATTACGCTAATATGTAATTGATTGGTTTCCTGCATACGGGAGCGGCAACGTGTATGCGACGTTCTCCTGCCCTATGGATGACGCATGCAAAAAACACTAATGCCATAACGGTAGAAAGTTCTTCCGGCTGGCTCCATGTGATAAGGATAATCAATAATATTTAAGTAATTCAGTTTGTTGACGAAAGATATCAGTAATGTAAATGTTATTCATCTATAATTTGTTCACTTGAATGTCTACAGTTGGTAAAGACATACCTTACTTCTTTCATTGACTTATTTTATTTACAAACAGCTGATATATGTGTGATTAAAGATAATACTAAATCTGATAAGTTTAAGAAAAATACTTTTTCAATATGTAGTTTCATGTATCATATAGCATATACATTCAATTAACTTTCATGTAAGTATAAGTATAACTTTTACAAATCCAATATTCGAAAGAAATAATTTAATAGACAGACAGAGACATTTAATATGTGTAAGTGAGGCATCGAAAGTGTTTATATTGAAAGGCTACACGCATATTAATTAGTGTCGGGTCATCTGACGTCTACCGTTATCGGCAATAGCGAGAGCTTAGCTTGTTTTTGAGCACATCATATCGCGAATCATCGTGATGTGGTGATATTTGTATGATCAAAGTAGGTAACACTTTCCGGTGCGACTTCATTCACTTAGTTACTACTACTAATAACCATAACCATTTTGATGTATACGAATAGAATACAACACACTTTTACCTAGCAACACATTTTTAGCGGCGATCGTTTATGTATCTTAAGAATATTTAAGTTTTTACGTTAGTGTCACGAGAGTTTACCGGAACAAGCTCGCACGTATTTTAAGTGGAGCGATGTATTGCGGCCGCACGGTGAGACGCGAAACGATGCCGGCGCGCGAATCCCGTTGGGACGGACACCATTACCGCCCACTGTACAGCGCACGCGTATAAAAACCGACCTCGACACAAAGATGTCGCTCAATGATAACATTGGATGGACAGTTGACAATGCCGCCTATTCTTTATTACCGTCCCGGCTATCTCACTTTCTGATCAAACTGCGTAAGGCAGTACTGACGTTGTGTATCTCATAGTTCCTCGGACATCGTCTTTTTATCTATATACATACTATCGAGTATAACTGTCACATTAAATATACTCCACATATAAAAAACTTACATGTAAAAGAATAAAATAATATATGCATTGCATTTCTAAGTTTAAGTAACGTTTATAAATAGTTATGCTGTGCACGTTAGGAACTATAAGATTTTATTTGCAGCTGTCGACATAAATTTTTCTTAAGTCCGTTAATATAATTTACACTAAATAATCGCAGCTAAGCTTTACTAACCGTTTTAATTACCATGAGTAAGGCAGATATTCTTAATTGCTGTACATATAAGTATCTACTATTTATATTTCTTGTATTTCGTTTATTCTTATTTTATATATGTTTATTAGTTTGGTATCAAAAACATATAAATAAGACGAAATAATACTCTTGCTCAAATGCTTTTACATTTGACGTAAATGAAACTCTTAATACTGCTAAATAATTACTTAGAACATTAAGTTTCACAAACCAAGGTAATCACTTGCATACGACACTTTCAAGTAATCTATTGCAAAGCCTCTGTCATTTTGCTATACTTTTAGAGTAATGATAACTCCTAATACCTAATTTTATTGAGTTCATAATAATTTAAGTAATTATAAAACTTTCCTATGACAACGGTCATAACATTTATTAAATTGAAATTATAATTCACAACTTTAAAATATCGTATTTGTTTTACAGTTTCGTTATATGTAATTATAATTAAATACTCGTTTTCAACACAAATGTAGAAGGAATAAAAAGCAGTAATAAGTACTATTGTCGGTTACCTTTTGCATTAACTGTGACTTACACAGCGATTGCTTCTCACATGTTTTACACCTCAGGGCTTACAATGTTCAGACGTTTCCTGTATTACTGTATATCAGCATCTATTATTAACGGTTGCTAAATTAACATAAATTCTATTTATATGAAAATAGTTCGTTGATCAGTTCAGAGCAATCAGGAAACAATATACTGAGTGATTGAATGCACTAGCAATCTCGATACCTCTATGGATAACCCATCTAGATCCCGATCTGTGCACACCTGTTTATATAACGAGAAATATATCTTATTGATCCTTTGCCCGAAGCTCCATTGCTATCTTATCTCATTGCTCATTTCCGTATTATACTTATTCATTATATAACAATACGAAGCTATAAATGATAAATAAGCCTAGTTGCTCTCATATAATTTCTTTTTTGACAATTAAAATTAGTATATAATGTTTGTTTTATCTTTCATTCAAGATCATAATATCCAAAGCAGATGTGGGCCTTGCTAAGTTATAATTAAATTAATTTTCTTTAAATATATATTTTTATTATGAATTATTGGCAGTAATTAAACACTAAATAATTAAATTTTATTTGGTAAGTAGTACGTTAAGTGCAAATGTAATAACGATAAGTTTTTATTTTCCTTATAAAAGTACAAACAACTGCGGTTTGTATTGTCTTGGAATTTAGCAGTCATCTGTTGATTCCTCGAAGGCCCTTATATTTACGGTTCTTGTATTACAGTTAAAGAATGTTCCTGAATACTTAGCAATTCGGTGCAACTTGATATTTTGTTTTATATTCTTATTACACTAAGTGCTACCGATTATTATTACTTTTTAAATTGTCATTTATATACACTTTGTTCACAAAGCAGTAAAAAGGAACGGACAAAGAAAAAAATATACTGATATCATATTATGTTACTGAATCAAAAACTTACATGAAATGTTTTTTATTAGTAAATACGCGAAAAAATTAAATCATTTTCAATTATAAAACTAATACCAATCCAAGATTAAACAAATATTCACTCACTCTGTATCCCGCATATAGCAGGGTAGGCAGAGGAAACCTTGTGTTAAGACACATTCTGTTCCCCACTTCCCGCCGAATTGAGGCACTGTATGCTGAGTACAAATGCTTTGCCTTGTTAACAAACCCAGGAAATGAAAAATTCCATTTATGGAGTAGGAATCGAACCCACAACCTGTCGTTTACAATCACACGGTTGTGCCTCTTCGCCACGACAGGCGTTATATAATTTAATAATAATAAATAATATATATTAGCAATGTTTGCAATTATTCTTCTCTTATAAAATACTTTTCTCTGTTAGGCTTTTTTTTAGTTACTGTTTATTTACTTTACTATATTAAAGCAAAAAAAAATAAGTGATTAGATATTACAACACTACATAAATCATTAATCTTGTTATTTACCGTAGTTTTAGGAGTTGCGAGTCACTACGCACGCACTGCCAGAAAATCTAACTGTATCTGTCTCTTATGTTTACACATCGCTGACTTTAAGGTCATTATTCTTTGGAGTCATTTAAGATAATTTGACACTATTTTATTGTTATTGGAGCAATTTACCGTACAAAGCAAACATAACTGATTTAGTCTTAATGTTTTTATACATATGTGTTTTTTATTTTATATAATTTAGTAATTTAAATATGCTATTAAATAGTTTTAGACGTCAAACGATGAGAACTCCCTAACAGTAAAAAATATACTTCAAAGAAATTCGATATTTTTTGCATATTTACAAATTGTTATAATAAAATGAGTTTACTGACCTTAAGCTCTAGAAACGTTAGCCGTGAACTACTGCCGTAATCCTGGTAAACAAATGAAAACTGTTTATATAAATGTTACTGAAATTTAAAGTATGTGTATGATTTAAACATTGGTTTACTATTTCGTTGAAAACTACGAATTAGCATATAGATTATTTAATATGCCGCTGTAGATCTTATGTGAGAAAAATATCTTATTTACATTTAACTGTTTCGATCCAACGGCTCATTTCGTACGATAACTGAATTTAGAAGTTTTAGAAAGGCAATAGATTTCCAGGGTTAACATAATTTGGTATTCCGATGAAGACTAGCTTCGTATTACAAATTTTACATTTATGATCATATATTGTATGCGCATAATGGTTGTTAATGAAATTAAAGACTTATCAAACATGAAGAGTGTTTGGGAGATTGTCTCAAACATGAAGACCATGAATAGAAGGTGTAGTTAAAGAAATTTCATTCATATAATATTTTGCGAAATAATTTAAAAATACGTTGTGATTAGAATTTAGATTTTTTTATTAAACCTCTTGTATTTATAATCTTTAGTTAAGAGTATATATTTTATAGAACTATTCTAAGAATGCAGAAGAAAATATATTGTCTTGAGTGAGTGCAATTGATAATTATTTTAAAAAAAATATTTCTTTTCATAAAACTAGGAAAACCTACTAGTACTTGTAAGCTCGGTCATGCCACCCGCGCCCCATCCGTCAATGTCACGATGATGCCGGTCAATATTCTCACGTGAGCAATACGAGGAAGTGTTTTTATCGCCATTACGTTAAGAAGCCATTACTGAAGACGCCTTTCATCGGCTCTTCCGATGTTAGCAATGTTTTAAAGTAGTTTAATCTAGACTGTAAATTTGCTATAGATAGCGGCAGCCGAGCTAAAACATGCGTGCTTGAGCGCTGATGCTTTCCCTTATCTGCGAATTATCAGACGTAATGAACTGTTTACACATTTTCATTATTTATAATGTTCGTTGTACATATTATAACGATAGGATCTGTTTTTCCTATCCTTGAATAAACAGTTTGAAGCTAATAAGGTCGTTGACCTGTAAATATTGACTCATTTGGAGCAACACGCCTAAGTAAACTGACTACAAAATTTCACCGTCTGTAGTTAATAGAAACAGCGTGAACGTTTTGTTCTTAAATTTACATAATAGTATCTCTCTACGTCTATCAAATATTATCTATTATGTTAAATATTTTATTGTGCTAAATAGGTATAAACTTTATCAACTGTATATCAACGTTAAACCAATGTTGGTAGCCCCCACGCGGTGCCAGCTTATCAAACCGCAGTGTCGATATCATTGTTGCCATCGACGACTTGTTGACAACTATAATAATTTTAAAGTGTTTACCAAGCTACCTCTGTTGTGTATTCAAGACTATAGAAATGTCCAAAGATTCCGAACAATAGTAATATAAATTTCTACAACTTATGCATCATTCTTTTGTAATTTCCCTTTCAACACTTACTACAACTATTGTTTGATTAAATTTGATTATTGAAATATTTTTTTGCCTACAGTTCAATTGAGACTTGCTTAATAAATAGTTATTTATTATTTTCTTCATAATGAATATCATTTGACGTACTTATTTTATCTAAATAGAAAACACAAGAGACAAAAATACCGCAGTTTAATATTATTGTAAGTTAATTACGTGATAGGGCGCATAACATATTTAATATAATAAATTTAAGTTTAACAATAGGTAGATAGTATCGTTTGCAGACGATTTCCCAATACTGACATAAAGTCCAAAATGTCAATTACTATTTAACGAAGTAGAGGAATTCTGTACGTCGACGGAGGGAATATGGACAAAATATATTATAGTAATTTGCCTATATCTGGGAAGACGAAATACTAAAAATAAAGTATTATACAAACCGCGACTTAAAATTGACGGTCAACTTTTACAATTTCGGAATCGGCACCTTTTAATTATCTCCGTAAAAATATACATTAAAAAGACTGTATATTTCTATTTGTAATAGTATTCGACAGCTATTTAAATGATCAGAAAAAGGTAGACAATTGATCTAAAGTGATGTCAAAAAAGAAAAGATATCACGTCAAAATATAAGACATCACATCAAAACTGGTCTCTACTCGTACCTATATCATATTAATAAAAAAATCTTGGAAAGTTATATGCGAACTTCATAAATACAGAAGTTTTGGATAAGGTTAACACACTCGATGGACACCTCAACCTTGTTCAGAGATAAAAATAGATTTGTATTGAGATTAAAAAACTATCGACGAAGCCATACAGATACAAATTTTGATGTTCATAGAATCATTTCCTTTTAAAGAAAATTCATTCTCCAATATACTGGCTTATACAAATATGAAAAACATAAATACATCTTTATTAAATTTTAGATTATACTATTATCATGATATTATATATAACTATTAAACAATGCAGGCCATTATCTGTACAAAACAAATGTATAAAAGTCTACATACTCTATATTCTATTTTATTAATATAATCATTTTTTTAAGATAGAATGTATTTAAATAGTTTTTATTTACGTCTTAAATATTTGGTATAAAATCTTACAAAGAATTACAAATTTGAAATGTTAAAATGATTTCCGCAAACCTAATTACAAAAATAATAAAATTGTGACAAAATAATATAAAAATGTCGAATACAGCTACTTTTCACCGCCGCAAACCGTGAAATCTGATTCAAGACTCCTGCTATTGAATTAACTGCGAAGCCAGCAACTGACCTAAAGCTTTTTTTAGTATATTTTATGTTGTTTTATTTCGCTCGGCTTCCATAATTTAGAACAATTCCGTAAAAATATAAATACAGCTATGCTTCATATAATACAAATTAATTGTTATGGAACGTTGCTAATGAGATGAATTTCATAAATTACATTAAAAATGAAATATAACAATAATAGTATCAGTATTCTGATTTTATAATGTAAAGGATAATTTAGGACATTATTTCAGGACATTTTCTTATATTCAAACAAACGGAAAATTTATTTTTTTATTAATTGCATAAACTACAGTGTCCGCTTTATCTGATAACGTACTTTTAATTTACGAAAACTTTAAAAAAACGACGAGAGTTGAATATTCTCACGAGTATAAATATTTGAATGGAACTTTTGACATTGCTGATTTCACTAAGCAACTTCATTCTATGCCATCACTATTGGCTATATTTGCCGTGTCAGTTGCTAAGTGAAACACTTAAGAGAACCTTTTATCCTCTTTAATGCGAGCCGTTTCAGCTCTTGTTAGGGATCCTACTGTGACAGCCATTATAATTCTAAGTGAATATGAAGTGTACAAAGACGGTATTGTGTTCTCTATAAATATTTATGAGGAAGTGACTGTTTTCTACACACGTGGACTTGTGGATGGATACGCACGATACAGCCGGCCTAAATAAAGTTTTTTAAGATATAATTTCTCAGTTTTAGTGTATAAATATTATTCTTTTTTATTAAAATTAATATTTTCGAGACTTACATAATCTTGATAAAATTAGGATGGTGAACCATCTGCGAAGGGAATTCACCTTAAAGTTATATAACGATAAATACTGGTACGATAGTAATCCTACTTTCTCTTAACTAGTTTCTTAAGGCCACTACAAGAAAGTAAAACCCCGCTATGTTGGCGCTCGATGGCTTGCCTCGTGTCCTGTTGACATACAAATTGCCATGATAAATTATTCTGGGAGGCTGACCGTTTTTATTCGGATATGTAATTTTAACGTCACAAAATCTAATAAAACAATGACAAAT